>BQNB010010324.1:0-84236 GCA_026074375.1 Tanacetum coccineum
TTTTTTTTTCAAAATCTTAACAACACATTTTATTTTTGTTTCAAACTATTTTATTTAATTATGTTTTACTTTAAACCAATGATTTTATACAAATCTGATTCAAGACGAGCTAAGAGGTGCGAAGTACACATTCGTTATAGTTAACTTGATACCGTCAAGACGAAAACTCAGGGGTCAAGGGGCGGCGCCCCCTTGTACAGTTTAAGCCAGCGCCCCAAAACCTAAACGGTTTACTAATCGTTGTTAACATATGTCCAATCGAAACCCAATAGGTGTGTCTTTTACTAACCAACACAATGGTTGGTAAATAACCGAAAGTAACTGAATTTTTTTGATGGTTATAACCACATTTCTGGTCACATTTAAAAAAAAAGATAACATCAAACAATACTTTATGGTTTCTGATTGATTTCTTGTATCTTAGATTTCAAATTGCTAATATGTCTTATCCGATTAAGGGAGAGAAGCTTTAATATGTCTTTTTCCCGCTAATAAGAAAGTAAACACCCCCAACTGATATCTAACCCAATGACATATGTATGGTGCAATGACAAAAAAAGACTTAATTTTACTAAAAGCGTGTGTATGAAAACGATATGATGTAGACAGCCATACATTTACCCAAGACTATTTATAAAACATGTTATGCCAAAAGGAAATGTGCAAGCTTCTAACAACAAATCTAGTCTAGAAGTTGGAGTGTTTATTAGGTCACTCTTTGAATTTTTGGCAACAAAGTGACTCAGTGGATTAGGTAAGCCAACACTTGTTGACGACTAGCTCTTTTTTCACTCTATATTCTTTCCAAATAACCAAACTATAGCATTACAATTTTTGAAACTGACTACAGTTTAAAAATAACAATCTAACTGGTTAAAGCAGTAGGGATCCTCTAAAGTTTATTTGAACTTTAGAAATACAGTTTCTTCACAAACAAAAAAAAAAAAACAGGGTCCCGCAGTAGGTCTCGCTGTTATTTTTGTGAAGGAACTTTACCTCTAAAGTTCAAATGAACTTTAAAGGATAATTACTCATGTGTAAAATAAGGCAGAGAATCATTCTATTTCATGAATCATTTATAAATTTGAAAAGGGATTGAAAGTGCAAATTGGTAGAGTATCATATCTAATTGGCTTTAGAGGTGGTAATTTTTGACCCGACATGAAACTTGACCTGCAACCGATACAAAAATAAACAGGTTCGGGTTGAGTCTAAATAGATTTCGGGTCGGGTTCGGCTGACTCATCTAACCCGTTGATTAAACATGTCAGGTTCGGGTTAGAGTAAATTAAGCGAGTCCCGCCAATCCGTTTAAGATTTTTTCTTAGATTAAAAGATATTTTTATTTTTATTATACGGGGTAAATGGGTTAAACGGGTCGACCCACAAACCTGCTTAACATGTTTAACCCGTTTGTGCTAATTTTTGTATATAAAACGGGTTAAATGGGTCAACCAGAAACCCGTTTAACCTACTCAATTCGTGTAACCTTTTTAACCCACCAACCTAAGTATAAATATAGATACATGTTAAATGGATCAGGTTCGGGTTATGTGTAAACAGTTTAAGGTTGACATAGCTGACCGATTATTTAAACAAATCATGTTCAGGTTGAGATTTTCTGACCCGCCAACTTGTCAACCCGATCCATCAACCCGACCCGATTTGCCACCCCTAATTGACTTAATGTAGCCATTAAAGGAATTTAAAATGCAATACAACATGTTGCACAATTTTGTTCTTGCTAGATCACTTTTAACACTCAATGTAAATATTTAAGGAATAACACCTAAACAAAGAAATTAAGGAATGCCTTACTGATATATTTTTTTTGGTAATCATGATTTTCGATTTTGTGGCCGATTAATCTACAAAGTTTGCTCATCATCACACATAATCAAATCAGGTAAAGCTTTTCTTTTTCCAGAGGTTGACGTAACCACTTCAAAATTGTTTGCACCTAGCAAAATTAATCTACCATTTTTTGGATAACCATGGTTTTCAACCTTTTGGCCGACTTTGAACACATCGCCACATAGACTCAAACTAGATAAAGCCCTCCCTTATTAAGAAGTTGGCGTAGCCACTTTAAAATTGGAGAGAATTACATAAATCGTCCTTGTGGTTTGCCAGATCTAACAGATTTGGTCCTTGTGCTTTTTTTTTCATCGGGTTTAGTCTTTGTGGTTTTGATCCATTGCGGGTTTGATCCCTTGTGGTTTTGATCCATTGCGGGTTTGGTCCCTTGGTCAAACTAAGGAAATGTTGGTCAAGAGACCAAACCCGCAATTGATCAAAACCACAAGGACCAAACTCGATGAAAAAAACACAATGACCAAATTTGTTAGATCCGACAAACCACAAAAACGATTTATGTAATTCTCTCTTAAAATTGTTTGCACTTAGCAAGAATTGAATTAGAAAACTAGGGGTGTAAACGAGCCGAGTCGAGCCGAGTACTGCCAAGCTCGAGCTCGACTCGAATACTAAAACTCGGCTCGAGCTCGGCCGAGCTTTATATTTCGAGCTCGAGCTCGACTCGTTATATAAAACTCGAGCTCGAAACTCGACTCGAGCTCGATTATTTCCATATTTCATGCTCGAACTCGATAAATACTCGCCATATGAAGCTCGACTCGACTCGATTTATGAAGCTCGATAAGGCTCGCGGTTGGTCAAGAGACCAAACCCGCAATGGATCAAAACCACAAGGACCAAACTCGATGAAAAAAACACAAAGACCAAATTTGTTAGATCCGACAAACCACAAAAATGATTTATGTAATTCTCTCTTAAAATTGTTTGCACTTAGCAAGAATTGAATTAGAAAACTCATATATTTTAGAGTGATAAACACTTCTTTTGCCACTAAGCCAGGAGTGACTAATCTATCATTTTGTGTGATATCTTGTTTGTTTTATAAAAAGTGTCATTATCTTGACTTAATTAAAGATCACTCTATCTAATTAAGGCCATCAAGATATACTTTTTTTAGATGATCCAACAAGCTTATCTACTAGACATGTATAGTTTTAATATTTAATTTGATGTTTCAACAAGCATATCAAATCAATTACGCATGTTCTTAGAATATGCCTATAATCTTATCATAACTATCATGTCTCAATTTCTTTTATACAAAATTTTATAAAAGACTTATAAAAGCATATGGACCACATTATTATAAAGTGTTTTGTCTTAGGTCATTTTTATATTTAATTAAATTATGATAGCTTTTGATTTTGCTTTAAAAAATTAGGGCCGAGCAAAACAGAACGAAAATCGAGTCAAACCGAAAAACCGAGCCGAACCGTCAACCGAAACCGAATCGATCATAATCGGTACGATCTTCGGTTTCATATATTTATGATTTTCAGTTTTGATTCGGATTAGTTCGAGCCAAAACCGATAAAACACACCTAAACTAGGGGTGGCAATTTGGGTCGGGTTCGGGTTGACAGGTTGGCGGGTCAAAAAACCTCAATCCGAACCTGACTTATTTAAATAATCAAGTCAGCTATGTCAAACCTAACCTGTTTACACATAACCCAAAACTGACCCATTTAACCCGTATATATACTTGGGTTGACGGGTTAAATAGGTAACACGCGTTGAATAAATTAAACGGGTTTCGGGTTGACCCATTTAACTTGTTTTATATACAAAAGTTAGCACATTACACGAGTTAAACAGGTTAAACGGGTTTGTGGGTCAACCCGTTTAACCAATTTAACACATATAATAAAATATATATAATTCTTAATTTAAGAAAGAAAAAAAATTAACGGGTTGACGGGTCGACCCACTTAATTTATTCTCAACCCGAACCTGACCTTTAATAAACGGGCCAGATGGGTCGACCCAAACCTGACCCACAATCTATTAGACTCAACCCGAACCTGTTAATCGGTTTGAGGTCGGGTTTCGTGTCGGGTCAGAAATTGCCACCGCACCTAAACCGTACAATCTGAACAACCCGACACAAAACCGAGCCGAACCGAGTCACTTCGGTTCGTTTCTCGGTTCATGTTTTCCACAAAATCGATTCCGACATGTAAAAGAGATATGAATGTATGACAACACGTCACATCTCAGAACATTTCGTTTTATAAACTTTTAGAGTGCAGACACAATCTTTACGTGGATGATAATCGCGCAACAAAGTACTCCACGATGACTACGCCTGCACTTTTGAAGTTGTAAGGAGTAAGGACTACGAGTGCCTGCAATTTGACTTAACGACAAAACGGCATTTGCAATTTACTATGAAGCTTGTTCTTACACAGCATAGTGGATGATCATTTATGTTCCGAATTATGAAAACATATGACAAAAACGTAAAAAAACCGAACAAAAACGGATAATACCTATGAAAACGGATAAAAACGTGTGAAAACGTTAAAAAACGTATAAAAGGTTCAAAACGTACGAAAACACTAATTTAGTGGGTCGATCCGACCCAAACCGTCTGACCCATGACCCGTTAGACCCATTTTTAAAACATGCCATGTTTGACCCATGACCCATTTGACCCATGACACAAACCGACCCAACCCGACCCGTTTGCCATCTCTAGTTTTGATATATGTTTAACTACCAGTGATCGTTGTCTTGTTTAAGAATCAAAATCACGTATATTTATCGCCCAGAAAACGAGCAACTCTTTACATGCTTTTCAACACCTGATTATTATGACCTTTAATAAATCACAATTTCTTAAAATCTGCATACACCCCTGGAATAAAATGAAACCGATTATTTTGTACTAAGAATACATAAATAAAAAATAAAAATCGCTATAGGCACAAAAGAATCATATACCAGAAAGGCTAGCCCATCTCCCGAGCTCCGAGGGGTAGGCGTAATAATATAACTTGATTCTGTTTAACAAACTTAGCCCTGCTGCTAACGGCCGCCCTCCTTCCCCATCTTCGGGATCATCTGCAAACCGTGTTACATCTCCAACCAGCCTAAACCATACTCGTTGACTGCTAATGATTTTTGGAAAGTCAAAGTACATGGGTGTCCCGCTTTTCACCTCTGGAACCCTGTATTCTCCAACCACTGACATCTCATCCGACGACGAACCCTGAGATCAGAGGTTATAACATATTAATATTCATACAAACTCACGATGTTATCATAAGTCTATTACCGAGGTCTTGTACCTGTGATGCAAGTACTTGAACATGTAGTACCGCTGGCGATAAGAAGCTGTGCTGGTTAACAATAGATGACGCGTCCATTGAATTTGTAGATGAATAAGGTGAATGGATTAGTTGAGATTTTATAGCACTAAAACCATCGAGGCGAAAACCTGCCATCAGGGGTGAAGCCGGAGATATGATTTGTTCCAAGACAAGATCATTGTCAATCAACTTCTCAGACTCAACCGGGACCTGCAACAAAGAGGATAAGCTCGAATATGATATAATGGTTCAGGGTTATACATTGTTTCGAATGGGTCAACTGGGTATATTTTGAAAAATAGGCTAATATTTCCCGGGTCAAGCGGGTCAAAGATCAAACATGTTGAAAAATAGGCTAATACCTTGTATCTGTTTAATAACGGAGCTTTTTCCAACCAATTTCTTATGCTACTAGCATGCTCCGAGCTTCGTGAGGATGTCCTCCCTATATCTTCTTTCACCGCACATCCAGTTACGATAAATCTTTTTGCATGAATATATGGATTACTTTCAGACGTTCCTGCTATAGAGGCCCGCCTCCCCATCCCAGATAATGCGTCCTCATCCAAGGATAGTAGATTGGTATTTTTCCCGAAACTAACAGAGCTTGAAACAACTTTCTGAATACTTAGGGTTATCCAGATCATGCGACAGCGAACGGGATTTCTAAAGTCAAATCTGACGTGGCGAGGAGTTTGACCAGCTTTACCAGGTTCTTCTGGACCGCAAAGCTCAGGGGAAGATGTGATGAGTGATCTAACTTCCCATTTTCCAACACACGATCTTTCTTCCTTGTGTATTTTATTGCTTGCCCAGATTTGAATCTGTATAATCAGGAGCGCACACAATTAGAAACGATTCGGAGTAAATTGCATAAATCGTCCTTAAAGTTAGGCCAAATTGCATGTTTCGTCTCAAACGTTACGAAAGTGCAAGGATCGTCCCTGTGGGAAAACCTTTGGTGCAAGTATCGTCCCTGTGGGGAAACCTTTTGAGAAACCTTTGGTGCAAGTATCGTCCCCGTCCCTCAGGGACGATCCTTGCACTTTCGTAACGTTTGGGACGAAACATGCAATTTGGCCAAACTTTAGGGACGATTTATGCAATTTACTCAACGATTCATATAGATGTTTCGGATAATTCATTTTAGTGAAAAGTTTACACGAAGCTTAAAGATTCTTGTTTTGTACTTACCGTAGGTGAATCAGAC
Organism: Tanacetum coccineum; assembly: GCA_026074375.1. Classification (NCBI taxonomy): domain Eukaryota; kingdom Viridiplantae; phylum Streptophyta; class Magnoliopsida; order Asterales; family Asteraceae; genus Tanacetum; species Tanacetum coccineum. Next base: position 6,400 of record BQNB010010324.1, read on the forward strand.
ATGGAATAGCCACAGGGACTAACAAGAAGAACCACCCCAGAGACATCAGAAAGATCGCCAAGAACAATAATAAGCTCGGCGGAAGTGGTGCCAGCTGGAGCTCTCCAGTATGACTGTCGTAATCCAGTACTCAAAGGCGCAAGCAATGACAAGGGTGGAGCTGAACCCGATGCTGATTCAATCTGAAAAACAAACAATGAACCAGTATTAGTATTAATAACTTTTTAGCATGTAAGAGTCACAGGAAAGAAAATACCGAGTGCAAAAAGCTTCCAAATGGGAATTCAGCTAATGATTCCTCTCCGTTAAGCAATTGTTGCAGGGCCTTGACGTCACCGTACTTATCGTTCACCTCCTTTTTTCCAGAGACAAAATTATTCCCTACCACTTGATCCAAAGCTTTCAAAGTAGCTTTTTCCGCACGAGTGCTTTTTCTTTGACTGATCAAAACCCTTATATAGTCCAATGTCAATGCATCAAGAATATCATCACGACAACACAGCTTACATATAACCCCATCCACGCCATTAGAACTTGATCCACTACTACTGTTTCTTAAAAGAATAGCGCCTTTACCAGCACAACAAACTCTACAAACCTTGCGTTGACATGCAGAGCACACAAATATCGACTCTGGAGATGAAGTCAAACTTAAACTCAAAGTTTCTGCATGAACTTCACATGGTTCCCCACAACAACCCTCACCGATTCTATTTATATTCCAGAAATCTATATCAATATCATCGTCAAGAGAATCAAGACCGATAGCACCAGTAGTCTTGTCTTCTAAAGAAACTTGACCAAGAATCGCAAGGGCATTTGATGCCTTGCATAATGAACCAATGCAAGATTCTTCTACCAATGTGTTTGGATCTATAGTAGCGGGATCAATGCCAACAGAAGATAAAGCTTTATCCCTTTCAGTTGCAGAGAGATTGAGGCGAAGTCGTTCGATTTCAAGTTTCATTGCTTCTACAAAACCTAACTTGTTACCCTGCAAAGGCAAAGCTTCATAGTAAGTTATTTTTGTGTCTCCGTATATGAAAGAAATAAAGGAGAAATAGAGGGCCCACAATTACAGTAACAAAAAGAACAACGGCAGAAAAACGTCATACCCCATGTAAAGCTGTCAAAGTTTCAAAGCAATTTATGTAGTGCTCTGCACCCTTTCTGATTTGTATTATATCTTCCGTTGAAGTTCCTTGAGAGTCGTTCTCTGCATTGTGATCATGACACGAACTGTAACCTAATTCTTGCAAACTAATTTCCGTTATTGGTTGTGAATCGGATCCTGAAATAACGTTGTCACCCGATAAGAGATCTATTTGAGAGCTGGTGGATGTGGATTTTCCAGGTGCCAACACATCGGTTTTTGAAGCGATAACATTGGTATTTTTATCTGTTTTTGATGGGAAAGAGTTGGCCTCATCTTTAATATCAACAACACGCTCCAATAACCTTAGGCCAGGGCCTTCGGAAGCAAAGATGTCCCTCCATGGAAGAGATATTCCAAGTATCTCGACCTGTCACATAATTCAGAACAGTGTTAATCAAACATGAGTCACATCCACCACCGTAATAGACAAATAGCTAAATTCTATGGCCCAGGATGAAACGGGTAAACGGATGAGGTTTTCCCTGTCCGGGTCACCATGAGAAGGTGAGTCTTTGACTCAGATGTAGGTGGCCTAACCGAAGTATCCCAATGACCGTTTCCAACCCTTTCCGTGGCCATCCCAAATGGGATAATTAAAAGAGAAGAACATACGTTTTTTAACATAAGAAAATGCACTAGTTAAATGAAGAATCAAAACACACTAAACATTATAACGTGTAAAATTATTGAGTTAATGTTCAATGTACCTCACCGAGAGTAACTGGGGAGATGGTAGACTCAGCTGGATAGAATGTTAGTACAACCACACGAGTAAGAAAGTCCAATTCGCTCTCCTGTCCTTTGAAGTCATATAGGAATGGAAGGCTGGTTTGGGCGGCAGGTACGCTTGCTCCCGCTCCCTTTAAAGTCATATCCTCGTCACTAATAGGCCCTGGTAATGGTATTACCATGTTTGTACCATTTGGACACCGAGGAATCGAGACTCCCTGCAAAAAAAATTGGTATCTTTTATACCAAATTCGTGCTAAAATGACTGCAATACCCTTAAAGTTGTATCTTTTACACCAAATTTGCGCTGATTATATAAAAGTAGAAGTGTGGATTAGAATATAACATGCCTAACGTCAAGAGATAAGTCAAACCTCCACAACGAGTTTTAGCACATCTAGATCACGTCCTGTTCTCACATCAACTGTTGATGGATACGTGGAATCATCAGCACCATGTGAAACTGTGAAAAGAAGTTGACAAACATGACAAGGCTCGCCAAGGTAGATAAAAAGTTGTATTATGTCAGCCGCCTGTTGGGACACCTGTACAACAACAAACAATCCAGTCTACGTTGGATACTGAAAGTCCAAGAGTTAACCCTTAAAATGAATACAAAGTTTACCCATATGATGTCTTTTTGCTTAAAACTAAGAAGACAGTCTCCATCACCAGAGCTCGGGTCGACACTAGCAATCGGTTTAAGAAGAAAGGCAGATCGTCTACTAAGTACCTAGCAAGAAAAGTAGAGACATCAAATAAACGTGTGCATTTTAATTAAAAAAATATAAATTAACAATCCTGGGAGTTACATACATGCAAAGGCTGGCTTGATACTGACGGAAGATGCTTAAAAAGCCTTAATCCAAGAAACATCTCTAACTGCTTCTGTCGAGAACTATCCGTAACTGCATTATTATATCTTCTCTGTAGGGTTATCTTCACATTCTGTGCCACCGAGAAATTTTTGGACTTTGCTGCTTCTTCACTAAATATATTAAGAATATGACTATGCATTGCTTTAGAGCCCGTGTAAATCGTTGCATGAACATCACCAGCAATCAAGAAAAGGTCAGCTAATTGACATATTGGCGATAAAAGAGTCGACTTTTTAAATTCCTCAAATGTCATATCAAAACGCTTCCAAGGCTTATCTTTCGTACTTGTGGTCCTATTTATGTGATCAATAGCCATATCATTATCAAGATATATCCCGAGACGTCTACATTGCTCTGTGAAAACTTGAAGGGCACCGAAAAAACTAGCAGCATTTGTTCGATCCAAAGAATCAGCACAGTTGTAACGAATTACTCCGTTTTGATGTACTCTTAAGCAGAAGACACCACTGATGTCATCGTTACAGATCTTTTCACCTTCACAATTTTCCATATCTTGACGAGAAAGTAGATAATCACCTTCAGAAATGCCTATGGATATTGTGGGTGCTTTTAAGTGGTACCAAAGTCCTTGAATGGTTTGTTCTTCACCTTTCAATCGGTTACTAGTATGCCAATCATAATGTATTAGATGAATTCGGGTGTTCGGAAGTTTTCCAGTTGACCGGATATAATTCAGCGATTCCTCAAAATGTTGAACTAAAACGGCTTCTGATTTCCCTTCACCACTTCTAAGCAAATTGACACATACAATAGGGACTAAGCCGTTCTTATTTTGATTTGCACCCAAGTTTCGTGTATCATATCTATTGGTTAATCTTTGGTAATACCGTGCACTTCCTCTATAAGGATCACGATCTGAAACATATATTGCTGCTTCTGCAGCAGTCATCTTTAGTTCTGCGCCCCACCATATAGGAATAGTGCCTCGTCTCCACACGTATGTGTTGAAAGGCACGTTTTGACCGGATCTTTTTGGAACCCATACAAGTTGTTCGCACTCAATTTCATTTCCTGTGCTGTAACAAGAGTTTAAGCCCCTAGCTAAGTACCGAGTGCCAGGATGAAGCCTACTACGGCGAGCTATAAGAGCAACAATTCCTTCTTGCTGGCCTGCAGTTCCAAATGTTCGATATTCTACAAATCCCTGTAAGTTGACATAATTGAGGCCCGAATAAACAACTTATATATGAGATGAGATGACTTTATGGTTTAAAGCACGATACCTGCAGCAGAACAACACAATGCTGCCCGAGCCCGATTCTTCTGAAAGCAACCGAGAACCACCCATTCCAAACAAATTCATCATCAGGATTTTGTAAGGAAACACGACTAGGAAATGGTCGGGTGACGTCTCGTGTTTCACAAAAGTAATGTTTTCCATCAATCTCAAATTCAGTCAGTTCTTGAACATTTTTTACTTCACCTTTCCCCTGTGGTTGAGGGTTTAGAAGCGTAATTTTGATCCATTTGCTCTCACTAACGGTGTAAACACACCCGCCACCTGGCAAATACGGAATGCTAGCAGTCAGCTTTGTTGCAACGAGCAGCAACCCAATGCCACCAAGCACTGCGTAACCCAATATAGCTTTGGCATAGGTTGTACTTTTGCAAATCGTTCTCGAATCATCTGTGATGTAGTTTAGTGCTTCATCTTGGGAGTTGAAAACATCACAGCCCAATTTCCGGTCGTGTCTAAGAATTCCGGTTGTTGGATCAATATAAATGACCTGAGTGTCGGTCCTAAAAGACAAGCTAACGATAATATATACCTCACTGGTATCAAGTGTAACAACAACCACTGACGTATTTCTCGATCCGCCAGCTGTAACTGATATAAAGTAGGAGTGCACAATTAGAAAGATTTGATTGTTAATGCAAAAATACTAGAGGTAGCATAATGGGCTGGTTTGGGGTTTGGTAACAGGTCAATACGGCCACTTTTTTGTTCAGGGCTAAAAACGGGTGGAAACGCTTTCTTCGATTTTCTTAATAATAATTACTTGTAGTAAGTTTGCCAACTACTTAGGGGGTGTTTGTTTTAGCTTATATGTTGGCTTACTGGATTATTTGATTTTGGCTTATATTTCATAAGCCTCAATTTTCCGGCTTATTTTGATACTTATGGGCTTATATAAGTTTGTTATAACATAATAAGCTTATATAAGCCCATAAGTCTCAAAGTAAGCCGGAAAATTGGGGCTTATGAATTATATAAGCCGAAATTAAATACACTATGGGCTTATTTTGTCCGGATTCCTTGCTAACTGTTTTTCATTTGACCCGTTAGTGATAAACCAAAGCCCAAATCAACCCATTCAATAGTAAATAAATGGGTCGAAATTACCGTCACTAGATCATAGTAGATACTCATCCAAATCAAGAGGGATTCGTAAAAAGATTAAGAAAGCTAAAATAGGAAAAGATTGAAGGGACTAACCAGGTGATTCCATTATCTCATAATGAGCGTTCTTTATCTATTTACGACAGCACTAATGTTCACGCTCCTGAGGGAAAGAATCTACAATCTAAAACCACATTAAATACAGAAGTTAGCTAAAGTATCCAACCTTTCAATACTAAAAACCTACTCATATTAACGTGAAGTGTCGTATACATGAAACGCACAGAAAAGTAAACCACGTTTAAAAAAACGCAGAGAAACACTAAAGCAAGCTACAATTGGATAATTTACCGTCAACCACATTAGTTATGCGATTGGCAATGTTTCTTATATCTATAATAACGTCCACTTAAATAAGGCCCTTAATTGTTACAATATCACGCACATAGATGCAAATCACTAAAGCACGTTTAAAAAAACGCAGAAAAACACTAAAGCAGGCTACATTGGATCATTTACCATGGAGCACATGAGTTATGCGATTAGCAATGTTCCTTATATCTATAATAACGTCCACTTAAAAAAAGGTCCTTAATTGTTACAATATCACGCACATAGATGCAAATCACGCCAAATTTAAAAGAAAACACTGCTGGGTCGTTGTCTTACTGAGCTAATTGAATTTGCCATAATCCAACCCTGGTGGTGAGGCATTCCAAATGTCTCAGGTACTTACACATCTTAGGATGGCCGGAGAAGAGTCCGGAGACGGCCACTCTATACTACGGGAGTGTTTGTTTGAGCTTATATAGCGGTCTTATTACTTATGTGGTTTAAAAAAAATCGGCCTATCTAAGCTTATTATGACATGATGAGCTTCTATAAGCCTAAAAGTTTCAAAATAAGCTACAAAAAGTGAGCTTATGAAGCATAAGCCGGAAACTACATAAGCCATAAGCCCGCTATATAAGCTTAAACAAAAAACACATTTGCTTAAAATTAAGGGGGTGTTTGTTTCGGCTTATATGTGGGCTTATTAGCTTATTTGATTTCGGCTTATATGATATAAGCCCCAATTTTCTGGCTTATATTGAGACCTATAGGCTTATATAAGTTTATCATATCGTAACAAACTTATATAAGCCCACAAGTCTTAAAATAAGCCGGAAATTGGGGCTTATGAAATATAAGCCGAAATCAAATAAGCTCATAAGTCCACATATAAGCTGAAACAATGAATAATGTTGTTATCCGTACTTATTAAATATCTAAATACATAATTACAATTTATTAAATTTAATCAACTTTCTAAACACCCCCATCTATACATAAAAAAAAAGGTAACGCTATTCATGGGCGGAGATAGGGAGAGGCCGGGGGCAAGTGCCCCCTAGCAAAAAAACATTGTAGTGTAAATTTTCTAAAATATCCGGCTTCTCTTTCTATATGCTCCCCCCCCCCCTCCCCCCCCCAAGAACCAATTTGTGCCTCTTCGAGTAAAATTAATCGACTAGTCTTACTTTAAACACCAAAGGATTAATTAACCTAATGACGATGAGTTAACTGCAGTTAATAATCTGATAATTAAAAAAATCTAATAAAACAGTGATCTATCTAACACAAAATAAAAAGTAATTTAATGATATAAAAACCTTACCGATTAAGAGATTTCTGTATTGAAGAAGAAAAGGGTTTCTTAAAGAATGTCTGTTTGTTTGGCCGTTTGTGAGTTAGTTATGTCTGTTTTCTTACATATTACTGTAAATGTTTTTACTTTTAAATACCTTAAATATTGTTTTTTTAAAGGGCGTCATGGTGCCGTTAAAACCTCGTAAAGGGGTGGGGCGTGACCTTCACATTACCCAATAGATCAAAACGTAGGTTTAAGGCGTGACGTGATATGAGAAGTGGAAAAACATGATAAAACGCAATAAAAAGTGATGCGTGAAGGGTTTTTTTTAATACAATGTAAAAATCGTTTTTTTATTATAGAGATGAAAAAAAATTACATGCAGTTTCTTTACTTTTATTCTTTATGTATGACACTTTTTGTAAACTCAATATATTTGAAAAATAATATAAATATATGAATTTTATAATTATTTTTATATTTTGTGTCGTTTTTAAGTCACGCCTTAAAAAATGTCATTTCTCGCAATGGTCGTTGGGCTCATCACGCCACGCCTTACGCTATTTATAACCTTGAGTATTGGATAACATAAAAACAAATAGTGAAAGTCAAAGTTGAATAAGAAATACTGCAAAAAGATAAACTTGACATTTAATATAAGACAGACGTAGTGTTTAACTTATTTAGATTGCAGTTTTAATTATTAACAAGAAATGGTTTCTCGCGCGTCGCCGCGAAGAGTTTTGATCAAATTTGAAAAGTGTCTTAACTTTAAAGGAGACTTTATTACACTAAAGTATTTAGGATTAAAACTGAAAAGTGACTTAACTTTAAGGGTTTTAAAGTATTTTTGGTAAAAATTAAAAAGTGACTTAACTTTTAGAGAATTTTGCTAAAAATGAAAAATTTTAAGAGGGTTTTATTAAAAATGAAGAATTTTGAAGGATGGTTTATTAAAAATAGAGAAGTTTGAGGGGGGTTTATTAAAAGTGAAAAATGATTATTATATATTGTAATTTATAATATTATATTTGGATGGATAGTGTTACTATTCATTTTGTAAATATTATATTTGAATGAATAGTGTGAATATTATTTTTGAATTAAAAAATGAAGAAAATAATTTTTAATGGTTACTATTCATTTAGTGTGAGGAGATTATGTCAACATTTAGTATATATATATAAGTAGTATGGTTTAATTATTAAATTAACTTGAATTAGTATATTTAATTTTTGAATTTAATTTCTTTTAACCGACTTCATGTAGCACCAGTTATACATATTTTAGCTTTTTAAGTATAACATCGTCAGATAACTCACTCGATACATATTTAATTTTTATCAAGAGGTTAGTGTTACATTCGTGGAAATAAGAATCGAGAGTTGTTACTTATCTCCATCAAGAATGGACCGTACGTACGTACTCAAGCAAATTTTTAAGTTTCAGATGATACTTCTGAACAATTGTTCATTTTCATTTGGGGTTACTAAACAAATGAAACATGACATATAGGTCGGTGAACTTATAAAGATATACGTTTGTAAAACACGACATTTATGGTACTTAACTTATAAAAAAATATGTGTTCAAAACCACTCATATTAACACTAAAATTGTATAATTTTAATCTAATGTCAATTTCTATAACTTGCGTAACTCAGGTGAACAAAATGAAAGTTTCTTACTTTAAGCGCACTTTTTTGGAAAAATTAGTGACGTTTTTGTATAACACTATTGAGAATCATGAACATATTAGGGTACTCATACTTTTATAGAAAAATATCTAGCAAGAAGCAAGAAAAAAAAGGATTACAATGTTTTAATACAAGCCGAAACCGGATCAGTTAACCAGGCTAGCCAAGTAGGATTTAAACTCTTATTCGGGTGACATATCCACCTTAATCGAGACTAGGGGACGCAGAAAACAACAGTTAAGGACATTCATGATACAGTCGACTTCCATTAGATTACTTAGCATTCATCTTATACCCACCCATATGAACAAATAGTCGTATTTAAGAAAAGTTGAAATCGGACAAAACAGGAATTCAACATACATGGATGCATCTATTCCTACAACCTTAAATTTTGTTTTAGAAATGTAATACGAGCAAGTATTCTTAAAGATAAACTTATAACACGAAGATCTGATAAATCATGTACTTGCACCTCATTTCATCACTCCCTTAATCTCAGTAAGCATTGGGCGAGTGGTGGCAGCTGACAAGCCCGTTTTGAAGTTCATCGCCTCATGATCAAGACCAAATCCAATACTAAGAAACATGCCTCTACTTCGGGTAAGTACTTCCTCCTCAGCTTTTCGTTGTGAGGATTTCTCCCTTAACTGCGTGTAAAAGTGGGTCAAATCAGATAACTACTATACGGGTTTGAACGGGTTGGGTTGACACAAATTACTTACGTATAACTTTCTATAGAGAAAGTGTAACATCGAACAAATTTTCTAGTAGATGTGAAGAAAAAGTAACATAATCACCTTGAAAATTCCACCATTCACGAGCGCTAACATAACACCAGCTGATATGACATCAGGCCCCCTCATCCCACTTACCAATGATAACATGACTCCGGAACCAAAGCTTGTCACCATTCTGCAACGATATACACAAATGAGTACTCTATCATATTAACAGAAAACATGTTTCGTTACTAACTTACAAATAAATAGAGCTATACAAATACTTCTACTATATTTAAGCTTACTTTGCATGGATATCCTCCTTGCCGCCTAATCTTCTCATGACACAAGATATGCCTTCACTAACGCCATTTAAAACAGCAAAATTACGAGCATGTTCCAAGACCCCTCCTAATATGAAAGACTGTACCAATGGTTGGTAGCCTCCTGTAGAAGATAGAATCATCTGCACTTCCTGCACATACAACAAACATATTATGCACAAAAAAGGCTTTTTACGACAATAAAATTGCTCGATTGCTACAATTAATGTAGCATTCGTACACACTTTCTTTAGACGTACATTCTTGAGAACTTTTGTAGAATTCTATCAATTTGTTCATACCTGTTAACATGTATAAATGTGTTTATATTATAAATGCATACATTTTTTTACTATAACTATTAGTATGAAACTGTTCTAAATTTTTATATTTTTCCAAGGTAGTGCGAACAACTTTGTAACCATGGAGAGCAAAGTGTTCACAAATAACATGTTGTGTGCAAATCTTGAAAGCCTAAAATAAACTTATACCTGTCGAATGGCGGCAGCGCCTTCAGAACTGCCAGCGTGGCGTACACCCTTATAAAGAAGACTCAAAATAACACCTCCGAGCGCACCTAAAAAGGCCCCATCGACAGCTGTGACAGCAGCCTCAACCGGTAAATACTGTTTGGATAGCCATTTTTTACGGTTTTTGCGTCTCTTCTCAGACTCATCGGCTTTTCTCTTTGTTGCTTCATCTGTGAGAGTTCTCAAATATATATCTACCTATTATATAAGTAAGACCCCTTGTTTAACTGTAGACCGTTTAGAGAAAGCCACGTGGACCTAAATAGTTGGTCACTGTTTGTGGTTTTTCATTACCCTCCCGTCATTAGTTTTATTCATTTTCTGCTTCTTTGGTTTTTAAAAAAAGAATTTTTTTCATTTTAACATCTTTCTCTCTCTATCCGAAAAAACTCACCCTCTCTATATACACCATTCAAAAGAAATTGGAACCTCTGATCTCTAGAGCTAGAATCTATTCATTGCTTGCAAGCATTGCTCTCTCATATTACTCAATCATTTCATGCTTGTGCCCTTATGCATATTCTTTTATAGTTTTTTGCCCTTTGATGGATACACACTGTTGAATTTTTTACTATGTAGGTCATGCGTACTTCAAGGAAGAAAGTGAAGATAACTCAATTTTGTCAATGTAAGTTGATCAATTTTTTTTACTAGATCTCTAAAAGTAATAACCTTACATCTTTACATTTATAGTTCGATCGTGTTTTCTTTCATGTTATGATGTTTCAAGATATATTTTTGATTTGGCTTTGTTATGATGTTGGCTTTCTTTTCGGGTCATTAGATTTTGGAAACCTAGCTAAGCAATTGTGTTGAAGAAAGTGTTGTAAGCCTCTTCAGTTTTTTCTGGTTGACAGAGTTGTGGTGGTGAAATTTAAAAACAAATATGTTGGTAAACTTCTTCAAGAACAGAAATATTAACGGTGCAACGCTTTAATTTTTTTTAGAAAGTTATCTTACACTCCTACAATATAATGCAACTCTGAAGTCTCCATTGTTAATTGTTGATTGTGTGTTAGGTGTGAATCATCTTTACTCTTTAAAAGTCACATATCCTACTTTTTTTATATTGTCTTACTATATATTCCAATTGCATCAAAGAAAAAATAAGGATGAATCTACTCACAAGCAAACTCATAAAATCTATGATAACATCTTTTAGTAGATGGAGAAAAGAGGTGACGAAATGTGTGATTATAGAGTTATAGAGAGGTTATATGATTATGGGCTTATACGGTCATACGGAGACCTTGCACAATGTACACGTAAAATATACGTTGTATTATGCAATTTGTTAGTCATGCTAATGTAATTTTTGGTTATCGATTATAGAACACACATTCGTTTTATTATTAATCATAGTATCTTTGGAATTAATGTGTATCCATTTTAACAAGTTTTATATAAGGTCAACATTTTTCTTTAGCTTGTAGAATGCTCAAAAGGGTATGGAGGGTTGACGTTGATGGCAGATTGACAGCTAGATGTGTTACTTTAAGAATGGAGGTGCTAGATTTTCAAAGAGCGAATAGTGTCATACTATTACTATGTCAGTGTGTGGCTTGTTTTGAGAGGCAAAAATATGTTAACGAAACAAAGCATAATGTATGCATATAAATTATACAGTAGTCACTAGGGGATGGGAGAAAAAGCATGGTCTATGCTTGTAGACTGAAAATCTGGAAGAAGATAGAAATCGTAGGTAAAGAAAATGATATGAGAAGTATGATGTTGTAGTAAATGTGAACCCTTTTTTCATTAAATGATCACATCATATAAAAAATAAATTATTAAATCATCTCAAAAGAAAAATAATTAGCAAAGTTGGTATTATTTTATATTATTCTAAATGTTTCCTAAAACAATACATTAATATAGCTTACAAAAGGCTCCATGTTATGTAACATCTAACCTCTCAAATTCTTCATTTTAAAAAATTACACATCATAATATACAAAGTACAATAGAAGGTAAAAGTCCTTTTTCACGCATGACACACCAACATACTCATTTAAAAAAATTAAAATTAAATAACTTTAAGACATGATTCTTTGTCGTTAATTTTAAGATAGTCTTTTCTTTTATGGTCAATTTGCACACGGGGTGTTCACGGTCCGAAAATCGATCGGATCGATCAAAACCGGATTAGACTGAAATCGATTTTGGCCAAAACATCGGACCAAAATGGTCTGGGTCGGTCCGGTTCGGTCTTCGGTCCCATTCAGTCAAAGCATAATTGTCGGTTTTTTCGTAAGACCGAACTGGACCGAAGACCGAAAATAAAAAAAATAATAGACCGAGAACAGACCGAAATAGGTTTGATTCAGTTCGGGCCGGTTTCTCGATCCGGCCCGGTCTGCGGTCCGTTTGCTCACACCTACATCTTGCTTACACATTTGTTCACGAAACTATTTAAGCACTCACTGCTTGTTTTATTACCTAAATTCGGATGTTTTTAAAAACTGGCCGTGCTTAGCACGGCATAAAACGTTAACAAGATTTAATATTACTCCATTGGGCCGTGCTTAGCACGGCATAAAATCCTTCCTAGTATCTTCTCTTAATAAAACCTAATATCTATTTACAAGTATTTGCACACAAATATCTCAATACCTATTTTTTAGACACATATATCTCAATCAGGAGCGGACATAGTTAAGGCAGAAGATATGCACGTACAAACACGTACTAAAAACGTTATTACAAGTGTAAAAACGAAAATTTTCTTCATATATTATATATGGGTTTTAACACTTTGTTTTAACGGAATGAGTTTAGCGTATACCATGTGTCGTTGTACTGAATCATTTTTTGGAGTAATATATTTATCGGGAAAAACCATGCGTACCATGTGTCAAATTCTCGCGTCCTCTATCTTCAACATCCATCATGCTATTAAGAACGCATGATCTTACAAGGTATACAATTCCTTTATATCATTATAATGAACTCCATGTGTTTTTTTGACATGACTATGTTCTTTTCTGTTAATTAATGTTTGGTCACTTTAAACTTTGTTTAGATATATATAAAAACACATATCTAGCATATGTAACAATAAAAAAAGATACCTTCAAATGTTGATTTAGTAGAGTTTTTGCAGCAGCAACACTTCGAAGACATGAGGAAGAAAAGATGGATGAGATGAAAAAGAGTTGAGAGTTTTTATTAGGGTTTAATGAAAGATACGTGGTAAAATGAAAAAAAGTGAGTTATTAGGCAAACCATAGACAGTGGGCCCGGGCCGAACTGAAAGTATTTTCGTCCGGCTCCTCGCATCACTACAAACTAATTTTCCTATGTGATTCATTTTGTTTTTCGCCGTCACATTTCAGTCCGCATCCACGGTTTTGGTGTCTTACGGAATAAAACCAACTAATATGTTTTGTTGCAGACCTGATACCGCCGACGATGAACTGGAACCCATTCTTGTTTTTTCACTGCCAGGACACCTGAACAAATTTCGGTCCAAATGTTTTAAGCCAAACATCGGTTTTCGGTCACTGGTCAGGTACCGGTTTTGGACCGTGCTCTACTCAAGTGTCGTCTACCATGTGTCATGGTCGGTCCGGTTTTTGGACCGTGCTCACTCAAGTGGTTACCATGTACATTTTTAAACAAATATTTTGTTTAAAGTGTAAAAAGTAGACAAAAATTGAAGATTTCAGAAATTTTATCTCAAGATAAAAAAAGTTATGGAAAGAGTTTTAATAATGTTAAGTTTCCATATGTTTTTTATGCAAAAATAAAAAACGAAACTAATGCAAAAAAATTAATGATGCACAAAATGTTCCTACTTGTTATATTTTAATGCACAATAAATTATAATACTACACATTTGTCAAGTTATACGACGTCGTTTTTGGCTTGCTACAGTGCTTACGATGAACATTGCTACAGTGTTCGGCCCACTGGACTCCCATTTTGGGCCGGCCCATTTGGTTTTTTTTAAATACGCAATATAAAAAAAATACTCGGCACAAAATAAAAATAAAAAAATTACAAAAGTACTGATTTTCAGATAAAAAATACCCGCTACATGAGGCCCAACACATAAGCCCATATGAAAAAAATACAAACTATTAAACATAAACCAAAAAAATAAAAGCGAACAAAATAATATAAAAAAAATATTTGTTCGGCACAACATAGAATTTTAAAAAAATATATATTGATTTCTTCAGATCTAAAAATACCCGCGCCATGAGGGCCAACACATAAGCCCATATAAAAAAACAAACTATTAAACATGAGACCGAAAAATAAGCACAAAAAAAAAAAAAAAAAAAAAACGCCGCGCACCAACGCGCGAAAAATCATGCTTGTTTTTGACACATATACTAAAAAAAAGTTGGATGCAAAAATGATTTTTTAATGTACAAAATGCCGATTTACAAAATTTTGATGTACAAAACGTTTCTTTTCAAATCTATTCTACACAAAAACTATAAATTTTTTGAAAAACTTGTTTCACCATGTTTTTATCCACCAACGTTCGCTATCTTGTGAATTTTTTTCGTCTTATATAACACTATTTTTTAAATCATTTGTATGCTTCTCTCATATATTTGTTAGGGTAAATTACACCGTTCGTTCCTATGGTTAGGCTCAATTGCGGATTCAATCCCTAGATAACGGGGATCGATGTCGTTAGTCCTTTTTTTTGTCAATGTTGTTACCCGTTTGGTCTCTCAAGCCTCGTTATACGTAACGGGTGTTAATTTGACTTTTCAACGATGGACAATTTAGTAATTTCAAGTTTCGTCATTATTTCACCGTTGGTCCCTAACTAAAATTTTTTTCTTTCCTTTTTTTGTTTTTTCCAACATGTGCTTTACTGTTGCTATTTTTTGTCCTTTAGCGCTTGCACTTTTGGTCCCTGACTCGTTTATGTGTATTATAAATGATGATTTGTAAAGTATAAGACACAATAAAATGGCCGCTCGTTGTGCGTGTGTTTTGAAAGCTGTGATTAGGACATCATGGACTAATAGGAATCCATGTCGTCATTTCTATGGTTGTCCTACACTTGTAAGCATGATCCGATCAAAAAATATGTAACAAATCATTTTGTTTGTTTATTTACACATCCTTTTTCGACTCTTTTCAGAGTCCAACCTATGTCAACTTTCTCAGGTGGTATGATCCACCAATGTGTCAAAGGTCTGTTCAGATTATCCCAGGGTTGTTGAGGTCACGTAATGAGCTTGAAGAAATCGTTGCTATGGTTGAAGAAAAGCGACGCAAGTTGCTGAAATTTCTCATCATCAGCTGGGTTGTTTTTGGGTTTTATGTTTACTGTATAATGTGAATGTTTAGGGAAATTGCTTTTTTGCTAGTTGTTCTTAGTAGGTAATGGGTTATGTAACTGAATGTGGTTTTGTGTTGGTTGATGGAATGAATATGTTTGGTTGTTAGTCATATTATTGTGGATGAATGTGTTAATTTGTTTGACTTATAAAGTCTACGGGTATGATTTAGTGAAAGTCAATTGGGTCACTGGTATGATTTAGCAAAAGTCAAATAATCTGTATAACCATTTGGCATTAAGAACAACAACTGATCATGGATAATTCATACAATTGATTAGACTAGATAAACCCCAACTAAAGTAATTCATAACAAACATAAACGAAGCCACTACCCCAAACACTATGGCAGTTAACTTTTGAAAGAAAGCATTCTTTTGACTTTTCTTCGATTCTTCCATTAAAGAAGATGAAGATATTCTTGAAATGGTTTTCTAATTTTGAGTTTGTTTCTGCTTTTTTTAAGAAAAAAAGAAGTCCTGACTTTATGACCGTTGCCCGTTGATAATAGTTTGAAGTGGTTTTGTTAGTGTTTTTTTACTTACATCGTTGGTCCCTCAATGCGTTATATTGGCTTCTCATTTCCCACCAAATTCAGAAGGAATGTTCTACACGTTACTTGCACGCTTGGTCCTTGTAATAAGTGCATGATGTGATGTCACAGTTTAGCCGCATTTAACATTTACCATCCAGTGAAGTAATTGCGTTTTTTTGACACTTCGTTTGTGTAATCATTTAATCTCCATATATTCACTTATATATAAATCCACTTCGCATATCTCCCTTCAAATCCAAAACACACATATACATACCTTTACTTTCTAAACCCTTTCACTTTCCTAAACCCCCCTTTTTCTATTGCTGCTGCTTATGGATTTGTTCATCTGGAGGAACTCATGAAGACGCAAAGGGAAGCTCGACAAGCAAATGAACTTTCCAACTTAATGAAGCAGAGGTAGTTGCTTACAAGTGTAAATTATAGGCGTGCGATAATAGAAGAGCTTGAACGTTTATCAGGAAATTTGGTAGTCTGTAAGACGAGGGAGCACCTCAAGCGTATTCAGAAGGATGTTTTTGTTGAGGTGATTGAGCTGAAGAAGGAATTGCGCCTTCAGGTCCTCCATAAGGAGGTTCATTTTTTAAGAACTATGTAAACAGGAGATGGTCGGCTTGTGGGGTTGTTCTTTTTGGCTTTTGGTTTATATATTGTAGGATCCCGATTAACACTTCATAACATATATATCACACAAATCGAACAAGATGGGTAGATGTTGCTTGTGTGCCCAGATTATCGAGTTTATTGTCATTGGTCTTTTGGGTTTTATAATGTCAACGTTTCATTCTTTAAGTAGTTGTATTCATAATGTATGAGTCTAGCACGAGATCTATTTGTTGGTCAATATATCATACTGTTCTGACTATAGAAGTCTTAGATTAGCAGATTTATTGTATGTGTGTCTTAGGTCTTAGATCTCAAATACGTGGCAGTAAGTTCTTCCTGACTCGTAGTTACGTTTGTGTAATACTGTGTCACGTGTACACAGCTATTAACGGATGCGTAATGCACCCGTTTTGTCTCTAAACCAAAAGACAATATATTATTCCAATTACGGGTGTATGCCTATGTTATTCCCCTTGGACCCCTCACTCAATCACGCGCGCTCGCGCGCACTCCCCGATGACGCTATAATATTTATCCGATCGCTCGCCCCGCCGCGCCTATGTCTTACCCCACCCTCTCATCCCCCAACAACATCGGTGACACCAATCACCCCCCTTCCCACCCCCCCCACTTCCCGGCGCATCCCAACCCCCCCCCCCCCCCCCCCCCTCCCCCATCCCCCTCTACTGCTCTCCTTTTTTTCTTGACATTTTGACCAAATGTTGTTGCCATTGCGACGACATAAGGAAACAACAACTGTAATGGATTGGTTATACAAATTGATTTAGACTAAATAAACCAAACTATTTTTAATCATAACAAAACTAACAAAGCACTACCTCAAAACACTATCGCAGTTGACTCTTCAAAAGAAACATACTCTTTGACTTTTATTTATTCTTTCCATGAATTGCTGCATTTGAACTTCCATTATCAGCAAATCAACTTGACGGATACAAGTTCTTTCGGCTTGTTAATTCATTTTTTGGTTTTCTCTTTGATGTTGGATTAAGAAAAGGAAGCAGATGCATCTCATATAATTGAGTTATGTACCATTTAATCTCTAACTCCGGATCACACAAATACCATCTTTTATAGTGCTTGATTCCTTTTTTTCTGAAAATAAGAGAATTTTTAATTAGCTAGTAAAATAAGATCTAGAAAAATGCAACGGCTTACATATTTGTTAGGGCAAACACCAAATCATCTAGCAGGGTTGTCACGCGTCCAAGAGGTGAGCGTCATCAAAGGAAGCCCACATTTACACTGAGTAGGATCGAAGCAAGAAGATGAAGAAGACATTCTTGTGTGAATAACGGTTGGTTTTCTAATTTGCTTTGTTTTGTGTTTTTGTCTAGTAAAATAGGCGGAGACTTTATAACTATTGCCTAGTGTGTTGACCCCAGTCGTTTTTATATTGTTATTGTAACTTGCATCGTTGGTCCCTCAATGCTCTATTGGTTTTCCATTTCCCACCAAAATACACAATAATTGTTCTACAGGTTACTTGCACGCTTGGTCCTTGGAAAAAATTTTAGCCGCCTTTTACTTGTACCTTTCCAATGTAATAATTGCGTTTTCGTCTCTTCGTTTGTGTAGTCATATCTCCATGCACCTTCACTTGTATTTAAATACACTTTGCATTTGGTCTTTCATATCTAAAACACACACATACATTCTTTAATTTACTAAACACCTTTCACTAACCTAAAACGAAACTTTTTCAATGGCTGTTGATAATGGGTTCGTATATTTGGAACAACTCAGGCTCTTAGCAAATTCAGACCTTGTTAAAAATCAACTGCTCGTCTATTTCGACATGAAGACGCAAAGGGAGGTACAACTAGCAACTGAAATCAACAATTTTAACAAGGCAGTTGCTTGACATTATAGATGAAAGGCGTTCGTTTATACGAGAGCTTAAACAATGTTTGCCGACAAATTTAATGGCCTATAAGACAAGGCAGGAACTGAAGGGTCTGTAGAAGGATGATATAATCAGGGTGATGGAGATGAGGACGACAACTTTACAGTTGCACCTTCAGGTCATGAAGGGGTTTGACTTTTATAAGTCTTTATAAACGGGACAAGGTCTGCTTGGGGGGTTATCTTTTTTGCTTATGGGTTATTTTCTGTTAAAATGTGGTTTTTGATGAATGTATGATTAAATGTTTTGGTTATTAATGAATGAATCATTTCACTATAATGTGTTGTTGGTATTGTAGATGTTTTGTGTATAAATTACACTGTTTGACAAAGTTTGTTACCTTGGAGACAAAATAACGGAAACAACTTGCATAACCTGATGATCCAAAACATAACACATACACATCGAACAAAAAATAACAAGAAATACATACAAGGGTAATTTATGATGCAAAACATTAGTAATAGAAGATAGCACATAAACGACCCATTATTTGCATTGACATTCGTCTTCAGTAAATGCATCATCCATCTATTCACCATACACCCTCTTCCTCTTTAGTGGTCTTCCTTTGTCTACTATTTCATTAACACCAGGGTTTGCAACCTGTTTACAAACCAAAATTTCAAGGTTACCTTTCTTAACAACATGGTTTGGAACATGTTCACCCTTAGCACCATCAATCTCATTAGGCACATTATCATCCATCCTGTGTTCCACTACTTCACTAGGCATCTCTACAAAATCACCACTTTGTTTTCCTATGTTGTTGTTCAAAGGCACCTCTTCTTTACACGTGTTCCTGGCTAACCTTGTCTTTCATTATGCCAGTGCCTTTGTCTAAATAAAAGGCATTAATACCGAATGTAAGGTCAATCTTAAACAAGGATCTTTTCTATTCGAATTCTTCTCTCCACCTTTTTCCCTTTTTTCATTCTTGGACTCATCAGACTTTGGAGTTGGTATTAGCAACTCACTGTTAAAGTATGATAAACATACTTCACTTGGTGAATAGGTGTAGGTTTCATTGTTAGCCATGCGAAGATGTTATGCTATCGTTAGTTTTTTTACAATTATCTGGAAACCAAGTGAAAGTGTAAATATTTTGATAAAAATGGCATGTGAGTTGGTCTTAGGCTTTTCTCTATTTCTGTGAACGGCTATAGAAAATATGGGCGAGTAAATGGGAAAGGACTAAATATAGAAGGTGAACTAGTGCAGTTGAAAACCTTAAATGTCACAGACCAAATTCATAGATAAAAGGAGTAAACCTTAAACCATAAACGTTAGGGACTAAATTCATAGATAAACCTATTCAAATTTTAGAACAGTACAAGTCAATATTTGGCCAAAAAGTCATACATAGTTTACATTACACCCTATTTAAGACTAGTGTAATCTGTTAACAAAGTAACGCAGTATCGCAGTCATCCACTAAAACATGAATTCACCACGAAATCATGGATGGGAAGAAGGCCTTGATATATACAATTCCGATCTTCCACTAACCCATGTCATCCATCCCAACAACAACCCCCCACATATTCCCTGAGATAACCACCACCACGCAAACCCTGATTTTGTCTCAAAACCATCAAGTTGATACTTTTGATGAATGTGAACAAGCCCTTGATATAGACGATTCCGATCTTCGAGTTACCCCGTCGTCCGTGCTAGCAACAACCCTCACATAATCCCTGAGATAACCACCATTACCCAAACCCTGTTTTTATCTCAAAACAATCAAGTTGATAATTGTGTTATGAAGCCCATTAGGATAATATCAGGTCCTGCTGGTATTGTTCAAACAGTCATGCTTGGTAAGTTAGCTGATACTCAGGAAGGTAGGGAGGAATCCGTAACGTCTACACAATAGTATATTAGAAAAGTTATTGAGGATGTGGGTGAGGATGACGATTTTACGCGTACACCGTGGCTTAGCGTGCTTGACTATGTCAATGTTGATGGAGGGATCGTGACGGGTTGTTTTAGAGATGTTAAGAAATTTCTCAAGAATAAAAAAATTGAGAAAGTTGTTGCAGTTATCAAGTCTTGTACTCCGAATGCGTTGGGCGATCTTACAGTAACACTCAAAGATCTTTTTGGTACAATCTCTGGTACTATTCATTACAAAGTCCTTACAAAGGAGAGGTTTGCAAAGGCGATTACCGTAGGAGCGGCTTTGATACTTCATAATGATTTCGTCTTTTCTCCTAAGCAATCAACTCATCATTGTCTTAACTTTATAAAGTAAAATATGGTCAAAGTATTCCACAAGGATGGTTGGTCTGTATAGTTTCTATGCTCTGTTCTAAATGTTACAAAGAGTATTTGTTGACTTTGACATGTCTTAGTAACTCAAATATCTTTCTTTGAATTTTTGTATACAAATAGCTAACTTATAAGACTATGCTTTTGTAAATATGGCACAACATTAGTGCAACTGCAAATGCGTGGATAATAAAACAAACAACACCAACATAAAAAACAAACAAAACTTACTAAGCAAAAAACAACTTAGAAAACAAACACCAACATCATTCATCATCTGGATACACATGACATAACAAGATCTAGCGGTCTACTAAAAGTTAAACATCTAGCTTCAAATACAAACACAACTTACGGAACAAACAACAACTTACAAAATAATCACCAACATCATTATCATCTACATTATTTTTTTCACCGCCTTTTCAAAAAATAGGAAACAGTTGTTCTCCACCATCATCAAGCTTCTTACTTTGTCTCTTATTTCACAGTGTATCCAACGATGTCACTCACCTTTTTTTGCAAACACAACGCTAAATTTACAGGATTTCTTCAGCTATTAGGTGGAAATGTTCGTCTAAAAAATCAAGTCTTCTTTGTCGACCATCATAAACTTACGGTTATCAATTACTGCCGACATATTTTTAGTTATTACGACTAGTGGGTAAAAATTAGAGGGCAAAATACAGTTTCTTTTAAGAACCTCACTTAACATTATCATATCTTTTTCCATTGGTGCTAATTTCTTAGAAGTCAATTCTTATCCGTCGACCATAGGAAAGTTATCGTTATCACTTACTGCCAACATGTTTTGAGTTATTAAGATTGCTGGATCAGAATCAGAGGGCGAAATATAGTGTGTAAGAATGGTAAATCTGGTATCGATTTAAATACTTGTGTTTGGGGGTCCAATGGTGTATCTGGGTTTGACGGTTCAATGGTGTGTAATTAGGTCTCAGGACTAATCGTGTAAGGAAAACCATAATTCTTTATTTTCTCGCCAAGAGATTAGCCCGCCAAGAGACTAGCCCTTTTGTCCACCAATGGAAATACAAAACGTAGTTACAGGTGTAACAAACAACACTCACTATTA
This sequence comes from Tanacetum coccineum, assembly GCA_026074375.1. NCBI lineage: Eukaryota > Viridiplantae > Streptophyta > Magnoliopsida > Asterales > Asteraceae > Tanacetum > Tanacetum coccineum. Next base: position 28,189 of record BQNB010010324.1, read on the forward strand.
AATAGGGACCACCGGGCAAACCCGGTTATAACATCAAGGACCAAATGTGTATAAACTCTTATGATACTGACAAGCTTTTGCAACTAAATTATGACTTTGACTTATTTGGTAATTCAGTGGACTATGGAACGTAGTAACACGTGTAACAAACAACATTCACTGTTATATAGGGACCAAATGGGCAAACCTGGTTTCCACATCAAGTTGTGTATAACCTCTCATGCTACTTATATGGTTTTGCAAACGGGCAAAACTAGTTTCTACATCATGGACCAACTGTGTATAACATGTCATGCTACTGAGTAGTTTTTTCCAGATGAAGTTAAATAGGTAACAAACAACTTAAATCAGTCCTAAACAATGCAATTATCCATTTTCTACCTAAGTGGACTTTTATGTTTGCCTCTAAAAGGACTTAGACAGTTGCCACAGATGTGGACTCTAATGTTTGCCACTTTTGTGGACTTGAATTAAAGACATACACTCTCCTGAAACATATTAGTTTTTGGAATTACAGAAAAGACCATTCACTTGCACCACCTGCTGCACTTGACTGTGTTGGTATACCATCACCCATTTCTCTTCCATCTACATTCCTTGTTTCACTCTCTGACACTTAAGAACTGGTATAAGGTTGACTTACAGGTTGAGTGGGAGTTCTTTTTTGTGGACTAATTGCTTCTGTTTGTACTCTTCTCTTTGTCCATCTACTATGGGATGAACCTTGACTGGAACCACCTGGACCACCTGGACCACCTTGACCAGCAGACCAACCTATAACAGCACCACCACCTGATCCAGCTGAACCATCTTGACAAACTGCACATTCTATTTGTTGTGCTTGCCTAGATGCACTACCACTGGCTTCTACATTGTTGCCACCTACATTAAAAAAAATCCTTGTAAATTGTTCCATGATGTTTAAATCAAAGACACACTTATAGCTTGAAGCTCAAATACATACTTGTTGTTGCCTTTCGACCTTGTCCTTTGCATGTTGCCTTATTGTGTCTAGTGTTTCTGCATCGAAGGATTATTGACATGTATTGTTCTTCCTTTTCCTGCTCAGTTGAACAAAATAATTCATTCCTCATGTTTTGGAATCTCTTTCTTTTCTTCCCTAGTCGACCTACTGACATGATGCTTGGGTGGCAATAAGTATTGTTGGACTTGTGGACTCTCTCCAGTTACTTGATCTACAAAGAAATTGGTTGTACCTTGTGAGAGCATGTTTCCCTCCATGTAGTCAACCAATAACAAAGATTTACACACACTTATGGGGGTGGTTCCGCCCGGTCATTCATATCCATATTCCAACAAGCCGCAACAACATGCTTATAAGGAATCCCTATCAATTCCTATTTCTTACATGACCATGTCATAGTCACTACATCCATAACACACTGATCACCAAGCGAACCTGAAACTTAATACTTATTTGCTCCATTCCATTGCACCTTCATCAAATGAGCTTCTTTCTTGATGGATTCCATGATTCTGGTTGCAATAGGGGTCAAAGGACCAATACATTTGTCAAGCATACCTTGTACATTCATAATTCTCTTCATGCAAAATATGATCACTGGCATGTCCCTACCTCCAACTATTTTACCATTAAAGACCTCACAGATGTTGTTGAGCAATAAATCAGATTTGGCACTACCTACAAATCAAAAAATATAAAATCATTTAATGCTATACAACTATACCTAATACTCATAAATATGAAAGAAGTAAAAACTGTGATGGCATTAAGAAAATTACACTGTTAGTACCTGCATTTATGTGTTACCTAAAACATGAGATTTAGCCTAATGTTCTGCTGGTATCTGGTTCAACCATTCATGTGCCTTAGATTTCATCGTCTTAAGATCCAACATACACTTTTTAAAATCCTTAACATTTGTAGCAGATGTAGCTCTCCACAACAAATCCTTGTATTCTCTCCATAACAAATCCTTGTATGCTTGTCCACACCATCCCTGCTTCATATTTTCATGTATGTGTCGCAAGCAATATCTATGTTCTGCACTTGGGTACACAGTTTTAATGGCTGGAGCGATACCCTACATGAACCAATTCATTAATCAATTACAAATTCATATAATTCAGTAATTAGGAATTCAACTAGTGAAGCATAATACTAAACTTTTGTCTATCACTGATAAATGTGAAATTTGAATTGGGATGCAGATCTATGTCATCACCCAAACACTGCAAGAACCAACATTTTGAACTCTTACTTTCAGCTTCAACCAAAGCATAGGCCAATGGGTAAATTTCATTGTTTAAATCAAGTCCAACAGCTGCCAATACTTATCTTGGAAATGGCCCCTTCGTGAAAGCACAATCTAAGCCTAACAAATCTCTTCTGCAGGATCTAAAACCTATTTTTAATGCTCCCAAACAAACGTATATTCTCTGAAACACCATAGTAGGAAAAGAAGGATCAATATTCCTTTCAACTGCAATCTTGATAGTAGTATTAGGGTTTGTAAACTGTAACTCAATAACATAGTCTCTAAGCATAAAATACTGCATAACGTGATATCCTCTAATCTCTCTTCCAGCTTTAGCTTTAGCTCTGAAAGCTTTGCTCATAAATATCTGAACCTCCAAGTCACGTTGGAGCTGGTCTTGAACAGCCTTAACTGGGATATCCAAATTAACCCTTGTTAGGTCTGAATTTCAGGATCAATAAGCAATATAGTGATAAGTCTAGAGAGAGAAAGTAGAGAGAGAAAGAGAGAGGGGGAGGATTAGAGAAAGATTAGAAGTAACCAAGAGTTACACCTCACAAATAAGGTGGAGGAGGGGTATTTATACCCATTTACAATAATGAGCATAAAGCCCTTGACTTTTAGACTTTTACCATTTAGCCCATTTGACTTTTAAACTTTTTCTATTTAGCCTAGTCTTGTGACTTTATTTTAGTCACAAGCCTTTTACTTATCCTATTACACAATATTAATTCACTATTTATTACAAGACATCTATCTCAATAATATCGTCACTTTTATCAATCCTAACAATCTTCCCCCAAGGGACGATCATTGAGATCTCTCTTTGATTGCATTAATGATCATCATTTCCTTATTCGTAACAATCTCCCCCTAAAGGATGATCATTACTCTTGTGACTTTGATCTTTGAACTTTCATTAAGATCTCTCTTATGACTTTGATCTTTGAACTTTAACGCTTGTTTGTCTTGAGACTTGTTGTGTAATAGTGGTCTTGTTCCAATCATGCTCTTGTGATCTTGATCTTGATCTTTTCATTTTCTTTTTCCTTTGCCTTTGAGATCTTTTCACGTCATCATTCTTTACCGCGAATCCATCTTGATTTGACTTTTAAAGCTTCTAACCAACATACTCATACTTTCTTTACAGCTTACAATCTTCCTCATGTAGAACTTTTGTCTTGATCAACAACTTGACGATTTGAGGAAGTTCTTTGATTTATCAGAGTTGCGGAAGTGTATCTTTGAACTTTGAGTATGAGATATGAAGGAATGAATATGACGGTGTTCTTGCTTCTGAAAGGTAGAGATGTTGTTGATGTTCTTCCCCCCAATTGCTTCCCCCCAAATAAACAACCATTCGTATGCACATACTTCACATTTCTTCCCCCTAAATGTTGCGTTCTATCAAAATATTCAGCTAGAACACTTCTCTTCCCCCTGATTGCATTTGATGACCATCAAACATAATCATAATCTTGTTGCACCTGAATATTCGATAGTGTAGTCATGTGTGAAGTGCGGTCGAAGCATGAGAGTCAACTACTAACTTCAAATCCAACAATCTCCCCTTATCAAAATTGTGATATCATAAGTAACCTTGGTAATCCAACACTTCACTTGAATGAATCAAGGAAATGTTGTTTGTGTTTTTCGAAAACAAATTCCGAAAAACACGATAACAACTAGATCACTTAGATTACTAGTTAACACTAATTGAATCATTAAACAATCATTTTCAAATTAGTGACCTACGTTCAGCTCTCTGAGGACTTCTTTGATGTTTAGCACCGGTAGGATTTCCATTCATTCATTGTGAAATACTTAATGTAAGTATCAACCTCTTGAATGTTCCCCGACAATGTACCCCCCCCACAACTAAACATGCAAATATCACAAGACATATAAGATTCAACTCTGTACTTTCTTTTTATATCTTTGATTTAATACAAAATGTACTTTTGTGTCCTATGTGAGATTTATGATTTGATCTCTGCACTAGACTTAATAAGTGCTTTTGGATTCTTCATTGATCTGGTAGGAGCTGGAAGTCAATCTCCTCTCCTTACTTCAATATCAACAATCTCGGAGTGAGATGTCAATAGATTATGCGTTTAATCTCTGTGACAATTGAAACCAGATTCTTTGAGAGAATCTGAGTGGCTGGGAAGGGTTGTGCATTACATCACTGGTCCAAGTTGTCTTTTTTCAATACCATATAATCATCTTTGTGATATTCGAGTAGGATTATGTATTGACCCTTTTCTGCCTAAAGTTTTGTGGAGGCTTCTTTTTTTTCACCCTTTATCCATACATTTCTTTTTCATTCTTCAACCCCTTCAATGTTAAACTAACGTATCCTCATTATCATCTTTGTTGTGATTGTTCCGACATGAGCTTAACCATATCTTCTAGTTACTACATTATTCTCCTCATTCACTATTTCTACTTCCATCATACCTAAGGACCTATAATTCAAATATATGGAAGTCCCTGGTAGATCCCTCTGGTTCTGGTTGGGATCCTGGGATAATACCTAACCTTCTCCACCCTGAACATGTCTTCCTTTATGAGATCATTGTGAGGTAGTTGGTTTGATGGTATTTAAGATCGAAACCATTAAAAACATTTGTAAAATCATCGAAGTGTTTTGATATAAATCCAAAACATACATTTAACAATCTTTGAAAGCTTTTCACTTTCTATGAGATAAACTCCCCCTACACAAGGTTGTCATATGAATTCAAATTATTTGCACATGAGAAGGAAAGAGTTAATTGCACTTTGAGGTCTTTTAGAGTCCATTTGATATTTCCCAAACGCACTAAGCATCTTCTCTTTCTCTCTTTTCCTCACCTTTATCCATACATTTCAATTTGGGCAGCTTTCAACCCCTTCAATGTTAAACTAACGCGTCACTCCTTTATCATCCTCTAGATCTTTATGATTGTTTCGATGATAACTCATGCCTTATTAACATTATTCCCATTCACATTCTACTCCATCATACCTAAGGACCTATATTCTATCTATGGAATGTCCCTGGGTAGATCCCTCCGGTTCTGGTTAGATCATGAGATAATACCTAACCTTACCACCTTATATCTTCTTGATCATTTGTGAAGGTAGTATTTTATGGGTATGTTAAGATCGAAACCATAAAACCATTTGAAAATCAATCAAAGTGTTTGATATAAATCAAACCATTTAACCCTTTGAAAGTTTCCTTTTTGAGAATTACCCCCCCCCTACACATGTGCATTGAAATAGCAAAATTATTCTTTGTCAACAAGGAGGAAAGAGTTGATTGCACTTTGATCTTTAGATCACTTTGATATTCACCACTTAAGCAATATATCTTTCATGATCACATTTAATCCAATTTTCTCCCCCTCAAAAATAGCATACCAAATGATATTTTTGATATCAATGGATTAAAATAGCTATATGAGATTTTGAAAACACATAGGAGAAAACAGATATAGCATGATTATGATTTGGAACCTTTTTGAACGTTCTTAAACCTGGTTGCATCAAAGTATGTCAATATCTAAAACTTATGGTCAGTAGATTGCTCACTCCTCATCCTGTTAATTTCAGAAAACGGTCATAACCGGACACAATCTTCACCATTTGCACGCTTATCGATATAAACACACTTGACAACAACTCCTTTTGAATCAATTATTATTCATTTGTTCAAAACATTTTTCTTTATACTCCCCCTCAAAAAATATCAAATGAGTGAACGAGGAAGGGAGTGTTGAACACACACTTTGGAAGATTTTGATAAATCTTTTTGAGTAACTCTTGAAAATTTGTGTTCAAACTTTTGTATACCATTTTACTTGAGCTCAAGATTTTGAATATCTTAAATGAAATAGCTCAAGTCCAAGAAGTTGTAAACTTCCCGTTGTGAGGATAAATGTACAAAAATGTACACTTTCCTTTAATTGAAGAACGAGTCCTAAGCTGACATTTACTTAGAAGTCGAATGTCCCGAGCACACTTTTTTGAAAAGATGATGATAAAAAAAAATTGCTCGGGATAAAGAAGATTTCTCTTCTTTTAAAGATAAAGCGCACTGAAACGTACACTTTTCTTTTATTTGAAAACCGGGTTGTTATCTGAAATTTAATAACAAACCATTTTGGTGAGCAAACTTTTGAAAGATTTTTGAAAATCTTTTTGAAAAAGTTGAATAATTTTTGCTCAAAACAAGAAGATTTCTCTTCTTTTTAAGGTAAAGCGCACTGAAACGTACACTTCCCTTTAATTTAAAGACCGGGTTGAAATCTAACATTTGATTCCAAACCATTGACTTGAGCTACAAAACTTTGAATGTCTTATTGGAATAGCTCAAGACCGAAAAGATTTCTCTTTTCGTTGTTAAGAATAAATGTACTGAAACATATATTTTCCTTTTATTTAAAGCACGGGTTACAATCTAATATATGATTACAATCCATTGACATCGAATTTAGACAACAACTTTTGGAACCCATTTAAGCACGGTGCTAACGGGTTTACCAAATTTTGAAAACCAATTAAAAGTTGTGTCAAGACGATGTAAAGATGTTGAGTTCCAACGAGGTTTTGAAACCGGTGTTTCATTTGAAAACAGCTCTCGTGGAATCAACGGAGATTTAAAATTCCTCTTGATACTCCATTGATTTTTGAAACTCGGTGTTTCATTTGGAGTTTTAAATCTTGTTGACGAAGAAGATTTCCATTTGTTAGTGTCATTTGATGAAACATTCTGAAAATTTGTTTCGTTTGAAACTCTTCCTTTCTTGTTGATGGCTGAAGCAAAGTCATTCTTGTTTTGCATCAAAAACATTTCTGATTTGGAATATTTGAAAGATTTCGAATGACTTGATCAAATATCTTCTCAGTCAAGAATTTGTAAGTGCGATGTTTGATTTCCATGGATTTAAGGCATTTGTGTGTATCTCTGTGAGTCTTCACCACCCAATTTTTTGTGTGTTTGTCTTTTCCCACATACAAGACCACCCAAGGGCAGAGATCCCCTTTATCATGTGCATCTAAAATAGAAGAAGATGCTTGAATGTCATCATTGGTCCCTGTATTCTTCTTTTTTACTCCTAGTAGTTGGGCCACTTGATCTACTAGGCCTAGCTTTTATTTCACGATTTGGGCCAGTTGGTCTAGTACCTTGTGACATTGTAAAACAGGCACTTTTCCATCACATCTTGCTCTTATCCTGACACTGTCATTCTTATACAGCTTCAAATTCCTTCTTCTTTTAATGGAATGCAGGTAGACTCTATCCTTAGCCTCTCTTGGAGTTGTAAATTACTGGCCTGTGTAAAATGAGTACTTCCATTGACCACTATCATTCATAACACCTTCCATTTCTCTGCTCAACTCAGCTAACCTTCTTCTCCTGTAATTTAGTTCATCATCATTACCAGGGTCATTGTCGAAACCATCTGCATTGATGACATCCACGTCCTCTCCTTCTAAAACATCATCTGGCACTAGATTAGTGACACCAATATTGTCAAAAGGAAGATCCATTCTAATACCAAATAAATGGACATCAACATCAGGCTCTACAATCTCATTTTCTTCATCTACCAAAAAATCTTCATCTTCATCATCATCATCATCATCTATACCTGCATCTTCACTAGATTGAACATCATATTCAGTTTCATATGCAGTATCTGTTCCTTCATCATCATAGAAGAACTGTCCATCACTAGGAGTTGATTCATCAAACTCATCATTACACTATTTAACAACTTCCTCGAAACTCACATAATCTTTAAGTACAACATCATCCATACTGAATTCTCGAGTTCCAACCTCTTCCACAATGGGTACCTTAGTGCTAACCTCTACCACAATGGGTTCTTGAGTGCTAACCTCTGCCATAATGGGTTCTTGAGTGCTAACATCTGCCACAATGGGTTCTTGAGTGCTAACCTCTACCACAATGGGTTCTTGAGTTCTACCAACATCTGTGTTAGAAACACAGAAAAGTGTTGATTACATGGACATTTATCTAAGTTTAATAGAATAGGGATTAACTAGTGCAAATAGGGAAGAACTAAGTTGTAATATGTAATAACCCTTAATTGCTTCCTAGTCCCTCTTTCCTTCCTATAAAAGGAGGGATAAGGAAGGGTTAAGGGTTGGTGATTTCTGCTCATTCTAATCTAACATTTCTTTCTTTCTCCTCCTCTCCTTTCCTCCATTACCCACACGTCCTAACTCTCTCTCTCTCTAAGCGTGTTCTTTCTCTCTCTGTATTTCTAGTGTAGTACTTTGTATGATTAGTAGTATTTAGTTTTGTTATAAATTGGTATCAATCGCCATGGGATGATTTGAAGTGTTTTTAGTGAAGAAGGTTATCAAATTATAAGACTTTGAAGAACTTGATGAAGACTATGAAGACTAAAAAGACAAGTTCTTAAAGACAAAACCTTAAAATTTGAAGAAAGTTGTAATTTTTAGAGATTTCGAAAGATAAAGTCTTGAACTTTTGCAATTAACTTTGCAAAAGTCTCCTAAAAACGTGATCTACACGTGAATTTGAATACTTTTTGTGTTTTTCGTGAAAAAGTCATAAATGTTTGAACTTTTTCTGGTTTTCTTGCAAAAAGATTCAATCTTTAAGGTAGAAACATAACCGGAAACAACTCGGAAACAAAACCGGAACAACCCGTAATCGACCCACGTGGATCGGTCACAAGTCTTTATCCGACCGGCAGTTTCGGTCGCGAGAGCCCAATCGACCCACTGGATTGGTCATAAGAGTCCAACCAAACCTCCCGTTTGGTCACTAGTTTTCAACCGAACCACCCGTTTGGTCATCAAGCATCAACCGAACCACCATCACCTCCTCCGATCACCACCTAGCAACCGAACCACTCCCTGGATCGGTCACACACTACCAAACGAACCTCCAAACCTTCAAACCCAGATCGAGTCTAAAACTAAAAACTAAACCCTAGTTTTTAAACTTAGGGTTTTGTATTTTTTGGGGTTAAAAAAGGTTATTTTTATTATTAATTTAATAAAAAGGAGTTAGGGTTTTTTAGTGGGAATTAAATGTTAAAAAGATGATTTTTGGAAGTTAGTGGTTATTTAATTAAGATGTTTTAGGTTAAAATTAGGGTTTTTAAGTTAAAAAGGTTTAAACTTTAAGGTTTTTTAATAAGCTAAATTGATAAAGTTGCAATCTTTTGACTCGGTTCGTGTTAAAAATACAATCTTTTGACAAAACTCTCACAAAAATAACACTTCCTCTCGTCAAAACGATCCTTACAAATATCAATTATTTCAAAGACTACACAATCAAATTTACAATGGCTACTATGGCAAAGAACGTTATTGCCGCAGGTTTTGAAACTCATCCCTTGATGCTCGAAAAAGGCATGTATGATAGTTAGAAAACCCGGATTATTCTATATATCCGATGCAAAGAGAATGGTGAAATATTAAAAGACTCAGTCAAAAATGGTCCTTATAAATTCAAGTCAGAAATTACTATTAAAGACACAGATGGCGTTATCGACATCTGTCGTGCTCAAAGACTTGAATACCTTGCTAGAGATGACAAGTTACGTTATGATAGTGAAATCAAAGTTGTCAATATACTTCTTCTTGGATTTCCAGTTGGCATCTACACTCTCATCATCAATCACATCAAACTGCACAGGATATATGGGATCAATCACGTCAACGAGCTTATGGAAGGCACAAACAGAGCAATCAAGAAAGTGAGTCTATGCTATATGCTGAATTTGATAAATTTACATCTGAGCCTGGAGAATCAATCCGCTCTTACTATTTGAGATTTGCTAAACTGATCAATGACATGAACATGATTCCTATGTCTATGACACTGATGCAAATCAACACGAAGTTTGTGAATCAACCCGAGTGGATTAGGTTTGTCACAACAGCTAACAAGTAAGAATCTTCAATAGTGTAACTTGATCAGTTGTACCTTCCTGAAACACTATGAAAAGATGTTAAAGAAGTTCAAGAAACGTACAACATTTCCAGAACACTTGCTTTGCTGGCAAAATACCTACAACCCACCTCCTACATATAAGCAAACATCAAACACAGTATAAACTCAACCATATGAAGTTTATCACCATATTCAACACTACCAATCAAGCACTATCCAATAACCCAACAAATTATTCAGTCTCATTCCACTTCAGCGCTATGCAGCTACAGTTCCGTTTAACAAACACCAAACATTTCAACCTGATACGATACTTGTTTAACCAAATTTCTTCCAACTGATGATCCAATCGAAAGTCTCAACAAAGCTATGATCTTCTTGAGTTCGGTATACCGCTCAAAATTTCCTCCCATAAATAACCAACTTTGAACTTCGTCTAATCCAAGAACTCAAGCTACAATTCAAAAACGACCAAGTTACGGTCTAGAATGTTTCAAAGTGGACAGTCTCAAGGTTATACAGGCAATGCTTGGATAAATCAAGCTAGGAGCACAAGTATCAATACAGTTGAAATACAAGGCAAATCAACCAAGGTAATAAGATGTTAAAACCAACAATGGGTGAAGGTCATATGCCTAAATGTACTGCAAGGAAAAGGGTAAAAAAATTTAAATGGTTTAAGGATAAGATGCTACTTGCTCAAGCATAAGAAGTAGAAGTTGTATTGAATGAAGAGCAACAAGATTTTTTAGCTAACAGTTTAGAAGAAACCGATACGGTTAAGATCTCCATTACAAGCAACAACAAAATTTCAAGGTAGACCAGAATTGATCATTATATCAAGACTATTGATGACGAAGATACAACAAATACAATCTTCATAGGCGAATTGTCTCCTGTGGTATCTCTCAATTGATATCACGATTGCACCTCCTTATGAGTCTGACAACACCTCTCTAAGGTTACCTCATTACGACACCCTATCATGAATCTGATAATGCTAATTCTAATAATAAGAAGCTGGGGATAAATTGAAAACTATCAATGTCTAATAATTGAGCTTAAGGGTACACAGTGAAGTTATATCATATACTAATTATAATTCTTATTATTGGAAACGATGAATATAACTATGTTCCCCCCCCCCCTGTACAAAATAATGATATGATATTGTTTGTAATTGAACAAATGAAATCTCAAGTAGAAAAATGTAACATGGTAAATCAAGAGTCAAAAAGTGTGAATGAATCATTAACCAGCGAGCTTAAACGATACAAAGATAAGAGTCAGACTTTTAGAATATGCAGTTAAAGATGGTCATTTAGAACAGGAAGCATATCTACTAATCGTGAATTTATCTCAGTCATTAATGAAACATAATAAAAAACTAAAAGAATTTGAAAAAAAAGTGTTTTTCTTAACACACACAAAATGAAGGACTAAAATAATCACATTGTCTTTTCTAAAGAAGAAATTTAAAACACATCTAAAAAGAGTACTCCTGAAAGATGAAAAAAACATCACACTGAAATGTGGATTTGGAAAAAGCGAAAAAGACCTTAAAAAATTGTTTTAAGTTGGTCCAATCTGCTCAAGACTAATGCATATGCTAACCAAAAAGCAGCAATATATTATTAGAAACCTAAATTTTTATGATGAAACACATAAGACACTCTTGATTATCAAAATCCTTGTTATCTTTTCTCAAGCTCGAACGACGACAACAACGCTCATTATATAAGGGGAAAAGTGTTGAATTGCTAAACAAAATCCTGTATCTGTGGTGTGATTCAAGGAAACTTTGATACTTGCTGAAGAGAGTTGGTTGAAAATGCTTGAAAAACAAACTATTATTAATACTAAACCGATTGATTAATCCAAATTAAACAAACTTTATGAGATTTTTGTTCCACAAACATGATTTTCTGCAGAACAACTTTATTGGTCTTCTATACCAAGTCCTCCTGTAACTGTTTCAAAACCTAAAGTTTTTCCTAAAAAAGTCCCATCAATTAGTCAAGTTCTCAGGAATTTAAACAAAGCACGAGATCTTCTCACTAAGTTTGATGAATCATCAAGAGAAGAACTACGTTGTCTCCTCATGAGATTGGTAGTTGGGAGCAATCAGATATAAAAGGTGCTTTTAGAGCAGATGTCATACCATTTTTATGAAAAAAACCTAAAAGAAACTTTTAAACTTTTTGAAAAGGGATTTATTATAGAGGTTAAAGAAATGAAAGATAATTTTGAACAAATGGAAGATGAGGTTAATCAATGTCCTCGCTGACAAAATAAAATTATGGCATTGAAAAGAAACACCTTTTTTCAACAAGAAATCGACTCTTAGAAGAAAAATATCGCTATGATATTATGTGCACTTATTGCGTTCGTTTAATGAAGTTGATAATTGTGGACAGTGTACAAATCTTGACATTGTGGCGTTAGAACTTCAAGTAATCAAACAAATCATTGGGGTGAATTTAAGAAACGTTTTGCAAAACTTGAGGAATACAACATTACTCTTGATATTGCTTTTCAAAATCACAAAGAACAAATGATTCTTAATGATCCTAAAATAAACAGTTTTTGGTTAAAATAATCAATAATCAATCTGTTAAGATAAATAATCTAAAAGTGCAATTTCAAGACAAGTTACACGTAATTAATGAGTTGAAACATCTTTTAGCTCAAAAGAGCCAAAAGACTTAGTGTGAATCACCTAATTTTGATTCTAGGATTCAGAATATAGATGAGAACTGTCCTTTTACTTTTCGCAATTCTTCTTCCTTAGTTAAGGAAAGAGAACACATTAAGTTAGAATATAAGAAGCTGTATGATTTAATCAAGCTCACACGGGCAAAAACAAGACTTCGAACTGACTCTTTGCAACAAAAACTTAATGATCAGATTTTTGAAAATAACAAGTTTAGAGCACAGTTAAAAGGAAAGTTTTCTGAAACTCAAATGAATTATAATGGTACACGTGTGAATACTAAGCTTTCTAAACCTTGGAAAAACATATCAGAACTAAACTTTATTCAGTAACTAACTACCATTTCCTAAATCAAATGTTATTCCTAAAGTTGTTGAGAAAAATGATTTATCAAAATCAGTCAATTCACACTTGACTACCAACAAGATAATTGAAAAATGCACAAAAGTTCTTGCCCTAGGTTTGCTTAAGATTGAGTCTGAACCAATCAATGCGTACTTTAAGAACAATAAGGTTGTGCAACAATTATCTAAAAGTCTCTAAAGAGCATGTAGCAACACTACATGAATTATTCGAATAAAGGCTATAACATTTAAAACCTTTAGATGAACATATAGGTCATGCCTCTAAGTTTGCTGAGCGAATTTAAGAATTGTTAGTGTTTGTTAGTGCCTCATGCCCTTTTACTCAAAGCGGGAATGGAAAGTGGGATCCCTCTACAAGCCATAAAAGGAACAATAAGCCTTACGTAGATGCATCTAGAACGAAACAGACAACTGAGACAATCACACAAAAGCTTGCAAAGCAAAACACTCGTAAGACTGACAACACTATGTTGCCTTCTTCAGGAAGAGTGAGCTCTACTAATGCTAGTGGATCAAAGCCTAAGAGCAATACAAAGAATGATAGGATCCCACAACCATTTAATTAAAAGCATTTAAGATAAAGTAAAGCCCGCCATAAAAGTTTAAGCCAGTGGTGATAAAATAATTCTTGTTTCAGATTGTAAAAGCGAATATAAGAAAGTTGCTATTGTCAAAGTATTCTATACTATTTGCTTATCTTATAATGCATGTTTGTTTTCTGCAAATCATGATGCTTGTGTTGTTCAATATCTTAAGAAAATGCAAAAACATAAAGTGGCTAAATCTGCAAAACTAAAAGTTAAATGAAAATGGAAACCAACAAGACGGATCTTTAAAATTGTAGGTCTTAAATGGATTCCCACTAGTAGAAAATTTAACTTGGTAGGAAAATTGTGCCCCCTTCTTCTTTTAATGACATGTCCACCATAGTTGTTCCTCTTGTACATATCCTAAACAAACCACAATAAAGTCTGTGATAGTAACTCTGGTTGTCCTAAACTAAGTCTTAGATAAGCAAATGCCCGAGAAATCCACACACTCAAAATGCATGATTAATTTGGATTTTCACCCATTTAATTTGCATGACATTAGATTTGAGGGAATTATTTAGGATGAAGAGCTTCCACCTTGGAAGTTCGACTTAGGTTCACTAACAACCCGGTACCTAATCAAAAGTTGGGGATCTACCCTTTTGCAAATATATATTTTCTTCTTTCTTTTTGTGCATATTGTAGAAATTGTTCTTTGGTATTTAGACTCCAGGTGTTCCAAACACATGACTGGACACCGTGATAAGCTCATCAATTTTTTTCCAAGTTTATTGGAACAGTTCGATTCGACAACGATCATTATGCAACTAAATGGGATGGGATATGAAAATCTATAAAAGGGAATATTATTATTTCAACGTGTTTACTACGTTTAAAGGACGTGGTCAAAGAATCTATTCTCATTAGCAATTTTGTATTTGGATCTCGAAGTAGCTTTAGAAAACACAGCTTGTTTTGTACGAAACTTGGAAGGTGTTATATAATATCGGGTTCTCGTGGTTCTAAATCTTTATACAATCTCCAATGGCCGATAATATGATGAATTCTTCTCCAATTTGTCTACTCTCCAAAGCTTCAATCAGACTCTACGAAATTATACGAAAGAGGTTGGAGTTACCCATAATAAATCCACTTAATGTACTCTACAACAAATGGTGTAGTTGAAAGGCGTAATTGCACGTTGGTAGAGGCTGCAAGGACCATGCTTATTTTCTCCAAATCTCTGCTATTTCTATGGGCTGAAGTTGTAGCTACTACATGTTATACTCAAAACCGCTCCTTAATCCATACCCGTTACAGTAAGACTCCATATGAACTGCTCAGAGATCGCAAACCAAAACTCAAGTATCTTTACTTTTTTGGTGCTCTATGTTATCCAATAAATGATTTTAAGGATCTTGGAAAACCTCAGCCAAAAGCAGATATTGGAATCTTCATTGGTTATTCGCCATCCTAGAAGGCGTACCAGATATACAATAAAAGGACCAAACAAATAATGAAAACAATGAACATACAATTTGATGAACTTACTTAGATGGCTTCTAAACAATAAGGTCAGGGCTTGATCTTCAAGGTTTAACTTCTTGACACATTAGTTCAGGACTCATGCTTAACCTGGTTGCTTTAACATCAGTTAAACCTCCTACAAAGAATGACTAAGATTTGCTGTTTCAACCCATGTTTAATGAATACTTCAAATCTCCAAGTGCTGTATCTACCCCTATTTCTGCTGCAACTCTACTTTCATCAGATATAGTTGGAGCATCATCTTTTTCTTCTACTTCCATTGATAAAGATTCTCCCTCTCTAAGTACTTCACCAAACATTGAAGCATTTATCTCTTCAATCAATTTTACAAATGTTGAAACAAATGAAGAAGTTGTAGTGTTTGATAGTGACACATTTACCAATCCATCTGCTCCTCCAGAAACTAGCTCAGCTGAGTCATCTTCAAGGATTGTAGACATTTCAAACATGCACACTTTCCAACAACCTCTAATTTACACAAAAATATGAACAAAAGATCATCCGTTAGTAACAATCGTCGGCGATCCATCAAAACCTGTTTCTACAAGACGTCAACTTTCTACCCATGCTTTATGGTGTTATTTCCATGCGTTCTTAGCTAAAGAAGAGCCGAAGAATTATAAAGAAGCAATGGAAGAATCTTGTTAGATCGATGCCATACAAGAGGAAATCTATGAATTTGAGCGGCTTGAAGTATGAGAATTAGTACCAAGACCAGACAAAGCTATGATTATCAGCCCAAAGTAGATCTTTAAATTGAAACTTGATGAATATGGCGGTGTGCTAAAGAATAAGGCTCAGTTAGTTGAAAAACGTTATCGTTAGTAAGAGGGGATCAACTTTGAAGAATCATTTACACCTGTCGCTCGCATTGAAGCTATCCGAATATTCTTATATGCTGCACATAAGAATATGGTAGTATTTCAGATGGATGTGAAGACGGCATTTCTAAACGGGATTTTAAAGGAAGCGGTGTACGTGAGTCAACCAGAAGGGTTTGTTAATCAAGATCATCCGAATCATGTATTCTGATTGAAGAAAGCACTTTATGGTTTGAAACAAGCTCCTCGCGCATGGTACGACCTGCTTTCCAAATTCTTTCTCAGCCAGAAATTTGTCAAAGGTGTAGTTGATCTGACGTTGTTTACTCGAAAGGAAGGAAATGATCTCATACTGGTACAAATTTATGTTGACGACATAATTTTTGCTTTCACTAATCCAATATTTTGTAATAAATTTGCAAAATTAATGAGCAAACATTTTAAGATGTCAATGATGAGACAAATATCACTTTTTCTTAGACTTTAAATTTCTCAAAGTCCCAGAGGCATCTTCATTAATCAATCTAAATATGCTCTTGAAATGCTCAAAAAGTATGGTTTAGAAAAATGTGATGATGTTGACATCCTAATGGTGGGACAGTCAAAACTGGATGAGGATCCAAACAGGACTCTAGTTGACCCTACTTGTTATCGAGGAATTGTCGGATCCCTTATGTACCTCACAGCCAGTCGCCCTGACCTAGTGTTTGCCGTCTACATGTGTGCCCGGTACCAGGCAAAGCCTACCAAAAAGCGCTTAACTACAGTTAAACAGGTCTTTCGGTACCTAAAAGGAACCCTTAATATGGGTCTATGGTATCCGAGGGACACCGGTTTTAATCTAACAACTTTTGCAGATGTTGACCATGCAGGTTGCCAAGACTCAAGGAAACGTACATCGGGTAATGCATAATTTTTAGGTGAAAAGCTAGTAAGCTGGTTGTCTAAGAAGCAAAAGTGTATTGGAATATCGACAACTAAAGCTGAATATATCTCCCTGTCCAGTTGTTGTGCACAAATCCTATGGATGCGGTCTTAGTTAACTGACTACGGATTTGATTACAACAAGATTCCTTTGTACTCGGACTCTCAGAGCGCCATTGCCATATCTTGCAACATTGTGCAACACTACAAGACAAAACACATCGTAGTTTGCTACCACTTTATTAAAATGCAAGTTGAAAACAAGGTTGTTGAGCTCTACTTTGTTAAGACCGATTATTAGCTGGCAGATATCTTCACTAAAGCATTCGCAAGAGAACGCTTTGAATTCCTGATCAAACGCCTCGGTATGCAAAGCATCACACCGGAAGAGCTGAAACGTCTTGCAGAGTCAGACGAAGAGTAACTCGGTTTACTACTTCATGTATAGTACATAGGATATACAGTACTATAAGTAGATTAGACAACAAAAAGATTTTCTTTCTTTCAAAAAATTTTCAAAAATAAAAAATATAAAATTTCAAAAACAAAATATAAAATCAGAAAATTTTCAAAAACCATAGAAAATATACCCGACATGTCTTTTAGAATCGATAATATCCACGACCTTAAAAATGTCATTCAATAATGGCCACGGGATTGTAGAGATACGTTCGAGCTGAAAGTTTAAAACATTTTAAATACATGCCATCTCAAATTTTATTAGGCTTGTTATTCAAATATCAGAAAACAACGCTGTTCTAAAGAAAAGGAAATTTGTACGCTGTCAGTGCAGTTATCCCAACAATGAAAGGATACGTCTTTTCGGTCTTGAGTTTAAAGAATTCAGAACATTCCAGTTTTGAAACTCAAGAGATGACTTGTGTATATTTTGCTACACAACTCGCGCTTTCTAAAAAGGAAAATGTACGTCAAAGAGTGCATTTTGTCCTTAAAAGATTAATTTTCTTTATCTCGAGAAATTTTCCTCAAAATGTGTTTATCAAACATGCTCGAGTTAAACTAATTTTTCAAAAATATTGGAAGTGAAATCTGAATCAGTTTTTTCATTTAAATGGAAAATGATTTTCAAAAAATTCGAACGCTCGAACAAATCCAAGAAATCTTTCAATAGACTACAGTCTTTGTTCGAGGGGGGAGAACGAGCTTTTATATGAAAATTTCCAAAAATGTTCAAAAATAATTCATCAGAATTTAATTGGGAAAAACGATCAAGTAATTTTGAACGCTTAAACAACTACAGCTCTTTAAATAGAAAACGTGTATTTGTTTGAGGGGGAGAAATTAATTTTTAACCAAGAGATTTTGAACGCTCAAACAAATTCTACAGCTCTTTAAATAGAAAACGGGTATTTGTTTGAGGGGGAGAAATTATTTTCAAAAAAATAAAATTTTCAAAAATAATTGTGAAAATAATTTTGAAAAAGTGTTTAAGTTAATTAATTGGTCATCGTTTGAGGGGGAGTTAATGAGATTAACTCCGAGGCTATTTTTTCAAAATAGGTTTAAAACTTAAGGGTAATTAGTGTAACTTTAATTAGTTATATATCTTTAGGACCTAAAATGTGATCTAGTTTTATATTTAAGATGTTAGGGGTCTTGCTTAAACTTTAGGCTTAGTTTAAAAGAGTTTAAAACCTCTAGGGACTAGTTTTGCCAAAAATCGAATCCCCTCCCTTTTATACCCCTCCAACCGATCCACTCACACACACAACAAATTTTACCAAAAAAATTTCTCCTCCCTATTTCTTTCACTCTTGAGGATCGGCCAAAACCACAAGACCAAAAAAGAGTCCAATTTTGATCAAAGGTAAAACACAAAAGTTATTAATAATCATCTTCTAATTACTCTTGTAACAAGAATTATTTCATCTTTTCAAAAATCTTGAAATATCATAGTTTTTTATTTAGGGTTCATAAAAATTAAAAGTGTTTAGATGTAAAATTTTCTTGAGGGTTTTTGTAGATAATGATGATACTAGACTAGCGTTAGCTCAAATTAAAGTAAATCATTGATTAAGTTGATCAAAAAGGGGTGCTTGGTGCCATTTTTCTAACCGAACCACCCAAAGGGTGTGTTTCTTTTGATTGTTTGAATGTAATTGGTTGTTTTGATAGCTTAATATCATTAATCTTGCTAGTTGGAACTAAAAAGGTTTAATCTTTAAGCCTTAAACACAAAGACTAGATATTTTTGAAGGTGAAGACTAAGTGTTTGATGAAATGTATGTGAAGACTTTGGTGAAAATTGAAGACTCAAGACTTAAAGACCTTAAAGACGAAGACTTAAAGTCTAAAACTGAGCAAAAATAAGTCAACCTCATGGATCGGTTGAACCTTGCCAACCAACCCACCATGGATCGGCAAGCCAAGACCAACCGACCCATGAAAGTCGGTCAGTCAAGGCCAACCGACCCACGTTGGTCGGTCATCATGGTTCAACCAAACCTCACCTTGGTCGGTCACCTTGGTTCGATTACACCTTCGTGTTTCGTAAACTATTTGGTCCGAATTCAAGTCCAAGTCCACCAAAGCCCATTAGTTGAAACCCAAAATTGTCTTAGCCCATTTAAAGCACAATAAGACTTTTAGTCTGTTTCAAGCCCAATACCGTTTGGCCCGATGTTCAAGCCCACCGATTTATATTATTTGACCCGGTTTAAAGGCACATTGGACCGAGACTAAGTTTGACTTTTGTTTGACCCTCGTCTCGCGTTTGACCAAAACGATATATTTTTCATAACTTTTATCAATAAAACACTAAAAGATTAGAAATTTCAAATATCAAAATGAAAAAGGTTTTAAATAATTCAAAAAGTTCACAAATTTTAAAAGTGTTTTTAAAACTTAATAATTTTTTTCAAAAAATATTAATGTTTTTAAAATTCACAAAAATGAACGAATTATTTAAATAAGGATTAAAACGGATATATTTAATTGTGTAAATTTTATACGATTTTTAAATATCTCGTAAACTTAATCTCAAAACCTTGAACTTAGAAGATTAGATCGTTGACTTAGTTTGACCATGTCTATGGATTTTGACCGTTGACTTTGACTGTGTCGTTGACCGTTGACCATTGACTTTGACCGTTGACCAAGTTTGACTTTCTTAATCCCGTGCTTATTAAGTTCTTTTGATATGAAATTGATTATGTGTTCACATATATGAATACTTGTTCTATCTGTTATCTGTGAAAATGTCAAAAATAGTTTAACAAATACTTTTATATGGAAAAACGTGCCAGTAATCTATGATGTAGTGACCTGTCATCATAAGATATAAGAATATTTCGAAATAAACTATCTTTCTCATTAAATGTGTTATATTGGATATTTCTCTCGTAACTTTCACCATAGTGCACTAGGTTATTATTTATAATACTCATGGTCGATCTTCGGATTAACCCCACTAGTGAAGTGGATTACTATACTAGTACTTGTAATACGTGTGGTATTCCTGAGGCACTTAATCTCGTACGAGATATTTTCTAAAAATAATAGTAATGATGTGTCCAGATTTTATAAACTTTATTGCTACAGATTTTTACACGTCATTATCTATTGATTTTTAAAATAACACAATGCCTTTCAAATTAAATTTCTAAGACAAAAGTTATTTCGAGTCTACTTTGAAATAATTTGACTAAGAGTTACTGATAAATCAGGATCACCTAAAAGCTGATAATGTATCCCTTTAGCAAATCAGTGTATCTTCAGGGCTCAAGGTTATTTTACTAAAAGGAAAACTCATTCTCATGCGAAACAATCGTTTTTTGAAAAGTTTTTTTTCCATACAAATGATGCTATTTCTCTAAAGATCGGTTAAGATGAACACTTTTAAAGCATGAGAAAATTCAAAATTCTCGTTCATTCTTCCATCTTTTATCTGGCAGAAATAGTATCCAGAATTTAATTTTAAGTGAGGATAACTAAAAACAGAACGAGAGATAAAAATCGTATGTGAAAAGAAAAGAGCATACGTCTTGTGTCAGCAAAAGCAAGAATAAAGGCACATGAGAAAGAAAATGACATAAGTATGGACAAAAAAATGAACATCCATACAAAATAGACATAGTGAATAAAAACAAAAAATGAAATAAATGTTTTTAAGTTTGTATTCAGAATTCAACATGTCAAGAACAAATTCCCAAGCTGAAATTATCTCTGAAGAACAACTGGGTCCATGTGCTAACAGACTTGTCAGTAAGAAGAACAACCAGCGTGTTGCTTCAGATTCACATATCACCGATACCATACTGAGATTTGTTGTTGAAATTCTAAGACACCACAAACTATACAATCCGGTTTCCTTAACTACAACCGTACCAATCATCTACCTACACCAGTTTTGGACAACCATCAATCACAACAAAAACAACCATACATTTACCTTTAAATTAGAAAATCACACTTTCACTCTCACACCTGGACTACTCAAAACTGTATTGCAGATGCCTCCACCTAATCCCAACAACACTTATATCAAACCTTCCTCAGAGATTCAAATTCTTGAATTCATTAAGACACTTGGTTATGATGAAGATCTCGAAACTAAGATGATTGTCATTTCAAAAATGGTAGCCACAAGACTTCATCAACCATGGAGAGCTATTCTGAGTGTACTCAACAGATGTCTTACGGGAAAAGACTCAAGCTGGGACACAGTTAGACTTCTAATACTTTAGATATTATGAGGTATCGTTCACTCTACCAATTTAGATTTCGTATCATTAATTTAGGACGAATTCGAATGGCAAACAGTTGAAAGATCATCTAGACCATCAAATATGTCTAAGATGTTGTACACCCGCTTCACCAAGCTTATCATTGACTACCTTCTTTCACTCAACAAGAGTATTCCTCATAGATCAAACTCTAAGTTGCACAGTTCACAAGATGATCATCCCATAACCAAATTGTTAAGTACAACTAACGGTGAATACAACTTTGGAATGGAAGTTCCTGATGCTAGGATCAGTGATGCAATCAAGAAGAAACCAGGGTACAAGTATTATATGGCTAAGAAAGTGGAAAGTAAGAAAGCTAAAATTGTTGATGAACCAAAAAAGCAACACGTATCTCCAGTCAAAAGTAGAAGAGGAAAAGGTTTTATGTGTTATGGTGATCAAATAGCAAATGTTCCCAACAAACTCAAGAAAGATGTTGTGCCAAAGAAAACAAGATCTCTTACTATCGCTGAAGAAACAGTTGTAGGTGAACTTGCAAACTCCATTAGTATTCAAGAACCGCGGTCTCAACGACGTCGAAGGAGTCAATTAACAATTGACAATTGATAACCAAACTGACAAAGCCATTGTAGATATGTACAATGAGTGGGGACAGAAACTCAAAGGTCCCACAGTTAAAGATACAGCAGTTCAGTCATTGTTAGACTTACAGAAAGGATCAAAAGCTAGCAGACTTGAGAGTTTAAGGCAAAAGAAGCAACTAGTTGTAGGAGAAGGATCGAGTGCTGCTCACAACAAATACAATTCTTCATCAAATACCGCTAGTGATGCAACACTCTACTCTTCAAGTTCAGACAAATCAGAGGAAAGTGCAAATGAAACTGATGATGCTGACGAATCTGATATGGATTTACCTGATGATAATCCACATGGAGATGATGATGCTGCAAGGTATGGAGTGTTCATGCATAACAAGTCTACCACAACACCCAATTCTACCTATCTCATTCCGACAGTTACAAGTTCCTCGCTAGATGATAACGCCCAAATTATACATGTTTTCGGTGGCGTTATTTGTATATATTTTATCATTTCTCATAAACTTTCGATACTTAATAGCTTGAATTGCTTGCAGGTTCACTTGAAGATATCCCGAGGTCAAACACAACAAAGATCACGTACTTATACGCTAAGGAACACAACATACAAGAAAAGATAAAGAATCAAGCCTAAAAGTGCAAATGTGTGCTGCACTTACCAATTGTGCACCGCACTTATCCTCAAGTCAAAGGAATTAAAAGACTTAAACCAAATTCAGCATTCACTCATAAGTACATACGCATACGTTTTTGTGCGCCGCACTTCCCATCCTGACGGTTGAAGAGTTAATATGAAGTCCTAAATGCTACTGCATTAATACCATAGTACGCCGCCCAAATACGTTTGTACCCACCGACCTTCTTCAATAAACATTAATTTCCTTTGCATTTAACCACTAAGTATGCCGCACAATTTGACCTTGTGCGGCACTTTGATCCTCACTCAGGCCTATAAATAGAGGATGAATTTTCATCTTTTCATTATCCTTCATCATTCTTCAACTAACACACACAATTATCCCCCTTATGAAGTCCTAAACACTTTCCAACCATTCTCCAAGCATAAACACCATATCATTTGAAGAATCAAGATCAAATCACCAAGAACGACGAAGAATATCATACTAGTTTAGTAAAAGAATGAAGTTTGTTATCGAATCAAGTTATGTTATGAACTCCTTAGCCATGAGAGGTTAAATCTCTGATGACTACTCTGTGATGTTAAGATAATGAATAAGTGTTTGGTATGATCACGATCTCTTTAATCTCAAGCTTATGTTGCGACCCTATTATATCTTATCTTGTCGGTTTTGCTTATCAATCTTAGATTATATAATCATATCGGTATAGGTCGAAAGACCCGTTATGATCTATGTGGTTTTAAAGATTTGTCTATGGTCTTTAACGTCGGTGTCGAGAAATCCACTTTCGTAAACTAATAAACAAAATAAGCTTTGATATATTAGCAACCGGATTATTTGAGTGACACATTTGGTCTAGTTAACTAAATATAGGTCTTGAGTTAATCAAGTTAATTTGTGAAAATGTTTTCGGATGAGAAATCCTTCTTATAAGTTAAAGGTTCCATCTTCGAGGTCTTAATCATTTCCAACACTTATGAATTATTTTCAACTATCCGAGTAGTCATCTTTATTATCACAGGTAAAACAAAAGTTATTTTCAAAACTGTTAAAGTCTATTTTCTTTCTGGTTACTTGAACACTACTCAAATCCCTGTGGACGACCTGGTCTTACTTAAAAAGATTATACTACATATGTGGGTTATACTTTTACCCGTGTGTTTCCCTATAATAAAATTGGTATTTTTAGTCATTATAAATTTAAATTTTGAAACACATCAAAGTTTTTGGCGTCGCTGCCAGGGATTTTTTTAAGCTGTTCTGTAGTCAACTCTGGAAAAATTATTTTAACTTTCCCCCTTTTTTTTAAAATCACCGTACAATTCCCTTAGATGCATACACGTGCTTCCAATTATGAACTTGTTGAACCTTTACCTGAACCTGAACATACTCTGAATCGAAGACTTCATCGACGAAACAGAAGAGTTTCATTCGATCAAAGAAACAACCCACCTCAAAACCCGAGAATTGTCTATCTGCCAATTCTCAACATCAATTACTTTTGTCACTTCCTTGTTACCCTCGAAAACCTCTATCCCATGGATGATGAACCCATGTGGGTTGCTGACCGTGTTGTCGCTCCGACTCCCTGTTCCTCAATCACTATTCCTGAAACCGCAAATGAATTTGCCATTAAAGGTAACCACTTGACTCTCGTCAAAGGAAACCAATTTGATGGTAGAACCAAAACTGATCCTCATAAACACATTCATGAATTCCTTAGAATCTGCGATATGTTTAAATACAGAGATACCGAAAATGAAGTTGTCTGCCTGATGATATTTCCCCTATCACTCACTGGAGAAGCAAAAACATGGCTGGACGAACTCAATGAAGGAACTATTGAAACGTGGGATGAACTTCGAACTGCTTTCATTAGCCGATTCTTTCTCCCAGCTCTTTTCGACCGACTCCTCGAAGAAATCTGAGCCTTTTCTCAACATGAAAACGAATCTCTAACCGATGCTTGGCATCATATGAAGGAAATGCTCCAAAACTGCCATGATCACAATCTGTCCAAAGGAAATATTATCAAAATCTTTTATCATGGCCTCAGCGAGATAACCTAATAAGTTCTAAATGCCGCAGCTGGCAGTATTTTCCTCTATAAAACACCAAATCAAGCTTATCAGCTTCTTAAATACAAAGTCTTACTCAAGCTTGATTGGGCTAAAAACCAAAAAACCAAATCATCTCTTAAAAAAATTGTTACTTTCACCGCTGAAAGTAGCAGTAATACCGACACTGACAAAATTATGGCCCGAATGGATGCCATGACCATCAAAATAGATGCTTAGTACAAATAACTCTAATCTCGTGCTAAAAAAACAACGCCCGACCTTGACGAAGATGACATGCCCATGTCTCGTGAAGAAGAGGCTAAATTCATGCAAACTTTCCGTAAGACTCATTTTTAAAAATGATTACCGCGAACGAGACTCGAATCGCGATAATTGGCGTTCAAGCGGTCGGAATGATTACAATCGACACAACTACCGATCCAACACCGATGACAAACCTTACGATCTTCAAAAACAATTCAACGATTTCATGAAGTCTCAACAATCAACCAACGCTTTTGTCAAAGAAACATTCATGGACCTCAAAACTCAACTCGAAACAGTAGCCAAAAATCATCAAGCTTCAATCCAAAACCTTGAAACTAAGTTTGACAGGATCATTGACAAGCAATATGGTCGACCTTCTGGATCTCTTCTAAGCAACACTCAACAAAACCCATGAGGTAGCAACTCTAAAGCTTACCAACCACCGCAATCTCGTAATGAGCATGTGAATGCCGTATTCACAAGAAGTGGCAAATCCTCTGATCCACCAGATAACCCGAATGATGAACAAAATAATTCTGAAAACCATATCAACTTCGATAGAGATGATGAAGACGAAGAACTTACACCACAACCAAAAAATCAACCCATAAAACTAGTCAAAGAAACACCGTTACCAAAACCATACAAACCAAAGATTCCATATCCTCAACGTCTTAGAAAAGAAAAAATGGAGGCCCAATACAGAAAATTCCTTGACATGATCTGAGCCGTCCGAATCAACGTACCTCTTGTTGACGTCTTAGCCGGAATGCCTAACTATGGAAAATTCCTCAAAGAACTCATAAGCAACAAACATAAAATCAAACAAATTTCAGCCGCTTTCTTGAGCGATGAAAGTTCAGCAATGATCCAAAATAAAGTTCCACCAAAACTCAGAGACCCTGGAAGTTTCCTTATTCTATGCAATTTTTAAAACTTTCTCCTGCAATGCTTTGGCCGATCTTGGTGCCAGCATTAACCTTATGCCATATTCCTTATATGCAAAACTATCTCTCGAAACTCTTAAACCTACTAAAATGAGCGTAATATTAGCCGACGAATCATTCCAATACCCTGTTGGAATAGCTGAAAATATGCTCGTTAAAGTTGGTAAATTCACCTTTCCTGCTGATTTCATTATTCTTGAAATGGAAGAAGATAGCAAAGTTCCTCTCATCTTGGGACAACCCTTTCTTCACACTACTGATGCAGTTATTCGAGTTAAACAAAAACAACTCAATCTTGGAGTTAGGACTGAACAAATGATCTTTAATATCGACTCTGCGATGAAACACTCTTACTCAAACGATGATACATGTTTTAGTATCGATGTCATCGATGAAATCATAGAAGAAGATTTTGACGCTCTTCTAGACGAAGGAAGCAAAATCCTCCATTCCATCAAAGGAACCCTCCTCGAAGAAGAAATTTTTACCGAATTCGATGAATTCATGGCAATGACTGCCGATGGAAATTTTGAATCTGAATCCGATACGGAAGAACCACCATTCGAGAAAATCACCATCAACACCGATTATAAAATCAAAACATCTCTCGAAGAACCTCCTACGGATCTCGAACTCAAACCTCTTCCTGATAATTTAGAATATGTATTCCTGGAAGAACCATCTTTTCTTCCTGTAATCATATCATCTAAACTCTCTGCTCAAAACAAAAGCAAACTTGTATCCGTCCTTAAAAAACATAAAGAAGCCTTTGCCTGGAAAATGACAGACATTCCTGGTATCTGCCCATCATTCTGTAAACACAAGATACAACTCCTAGATGACAAGAAACCAGTTGTATAAAAATAAAGAAGGTTACATCCAAACATGCAAGAAGTTGTTAAAAAAGAAATCGTGAAACTCTTGGATACTGGTATTATTTATCCGATTGCCGATAGTCCTTGGGTTGGTCCTATTCACTGTGTACCAAAGAAAGGTGGTATTACAGTTGTCACCAATGAAAATGATGAACTTGTTCCAACAAGAACCGTTACGGGTTGGCGAGTATGCATCGATTATCGTAGACTCAATGAAGCAACCGCAAAAGATCATTTTCCTTTGCCGTTTATGGATTAAATGTTAGAAAGACTAGCGGGAAATAAATATTTCTGTTTCCTTGATGGTTTTTCTGGATATTTTCAAATTCCTATCGATCCTATGGACTAAGAAAAAACAACATTCACATGTCCGTTCAGAACATACGCTTATAGGCGAATGCCTTTTGGGCTATGCAATGCCCCAACTACATTCCAAAGATGCATGTTGGCAATCTTTCACGACATGATCGAAGAATCAGTCGAAGTATTCATGGACGATTTCTCCGTCTTTGGAGACTCTTTTGACAAATGCCTAAACAACCTCGATAAAATGCTCCAGCGTTGCAAAGATGCTCATCTTGTCCTTAATTGGGAAAAATGTCACTTCATGATCAAAGAAGGAATTGTGCTTGGACACAAGGTGTCTGGCGCAGGACTTGAAGTCGACAAAGCAAAAATCAACGTAATCTCAAAACTTACACCCTCTACTAATATCAAAGGTATTAGAAGCTTTCTTGGACATGCCGGTTTTTACTAACGTTTCATTAAAGATTTCTCGAAAATTGCCCGACCTCTAACTAAGCTGCTTGAAAAAGATACTCCATTTGAATTCGATGATGAATGTCAAAAAGCATTCGAGTTATTAAAAGAGAAACTCACATGTGCTCCTGTGATCGTAAGCCCAAACTGGAATCTTCCGTTTGAACTTATGTGTGATGCAAGTGATTTCGCAGTTGGAGCTGTTTAAGGTCATAAAGATGGTAAAAAATTTCACCCAATCTATTTCGCAAGTAAAACTCTTAATCCAGCTCAACAAAAATACATCGTAACCGAAAAAGAAAACTTATGGTTGTAGTTTTTTGCATTCGACAAATTTAGATCCTATCTTATTCTATCAAAAACTATTGTTCACACTGATCACTCAGCTCTTAAACATCTGTTTAAAAAACAAGACACAAAACCATGCCTTATTCGTTGGATACTACTCTTACAAGAATTTGACATAGAAATCAAGGATAGAAAAGTTACAAAAAATTTCGCTGCCGATCACTTGTCACAAATTGAAAATGAAGAAATAAGTAATGACAGTGAAGTGGATGATAACTTTCCTGGAGAAACCCTTATGGAAATTAACACCAGAGATGAACCATGGTTCGAAGACTTTGCAAACTACTTGGTAGCTAATATTATACCAAAAGGGATGACCTACCAACAAAAGAACAAGTTCTTCTCTGACCTCAAACACTTCCTCTGGGAGGAACCATATCTTTTTAAAGTATGTTCTGATGGTATGATCAAACGCTGTATATCTGGACCAGAAACCCGAACCATTTTAGATTAATGTCACCACTGACCTACTGGTGGACATTATGGACCAAATGTAACTACTAAAGAGGTCATAGATTTAGGATTTTACTAGCCAACAATCATAAAAGAATCTCATACTTTAGTTCGCCTTTGTGAAGCATGCCAAACGACAGGAAATATATCAAAACGTGATGAGATACCCTTAACCAACATTCAAGTATGTGAAATTTTCGATGTATGGGGTATCGATTTTATGAGACCATTCCTAAAATCGCATAAGTTAGAATACATTCTTGTCGCTGTTGATTGCGTATCTAAATGGGCCAAAGCTCAAGCTTTACCAACCAATGATGCCTGAGTAGTTATCAGTTTCTTAAAGAAACCATTCTACCATTTCAGAATGCCCAAAGCTCGAATCAGCGACCGAGGTACTCACTTTAACAACAAAATAATATAAAAAACAATGAAAAGATATGGAGTTAACCACCGTTTCTCTACATCATATCACCCTCAAACTAGTGGTCAAGTTGAAAACACGAACATAGCTCTTAAAAGAATTATTGAAAAGACTGTTAAAGACAATATTGCTATTTGGTCAAGAAAACTTGATGACGCTCTGTGGGCTTTTCGCATTGCTTACAAAACACCTACCGGTACCACACCCTACAAACTAATATATGGAAAAAACTGCCACTTACCATTTGAAATTGAACACCGTGCATACTGGGCCTTAAAGAATTGCAATCCTGATCTCATCGCTGCTGGTGAGAAAAGAATGTTTCAGTTACACGAACTCGACAAACTTAGACACCAAGCCTATGAAAACTCTCGTCTATACAAAGAAAAAACCAAAGTCTGGCACGATAGAAGACTAAGGATGAGAAAAGAATTCAAACACGAAAATAAGGTTCTGCTCTTTCACTCAAAGTACAAATTCAAACAGCCAAAACTCAAACCACGCTGGCTAGGACCATACATAGTAAAACACCAGTATCCATCTAGATATGTTGAATTATATGGAAAAGATGGAAAAACATTCATTGTTAATGGCCATCGACTCAAACTATATCATGAAGAAGAAGATTATAATGACCAAAGGGAATCAGTCACTCCCTTCTTTCCCCAAGAATGACTCACCAAGTTCGAGTCTAGCTAATGACTCTCTTAAAAATTAAGCGCTTCTCGGGAGGTAACCCGTGCTTTACTTAAGTGTGGAGGAGTCCCTCATCCATTCTACCATTCATATCCTTTATTTATTTTCTAATAATAATAAAAAAACAACAAAAATATTTTCTTTTTGTGTGTTTACTTTTATGCAGGTAATATAGCTTAAAGATTTGGAAAATTATAAAGTATGCTCAAGGATAGCTCTCTCGCAGCTATACATTCCTCTATGCCTCGGGAAGTACCGTTTTCCCTTAATTTTCCCTATTTTATCTCTATTATCAGTTATCACATTGAGGGCAATGTTTAACTTAAGTGTGGAGGGGAGCCAAATAGGAAAAATTAATCTTATCCCTCCATGTTTGCCCTACCAAAAAATTTCCAACTAATTTTATTACAAAATCTAAATAAATATGCTTTCAAAATTAAAAAATGCTCTTAGTAAGGCAAATCCAAACAGATTGACACTATAGCTAGCACAACCCAGTCCATTAAATTGTGAGAATTATAAGCCTTTAGAATATTCGGGTACCCACATTTGGTACCCAAGATAATTGATGCCTTTAGCTTGTTTGAGTTAAGGAATGAGCAATCATATGTATTTATTCCATCGTTATGGATGTGTATATGTGGTTTTGTCACCTTTTCTAGAATAATGGTATTGGTTGATAATTATATTTGAGAGAGCCGGTAATTTAGAAGCTCTAGAACTTGTGCTTGATCATCATTTACTAGACCGAAGCCTATCACATGTTATGAATCCCGCAAGTTTTTGTTCTTGCAAGCACTCCCTTTAGTGCTAAGTTGCTGGAATACCTAAGTAAAAAGTCAATGTTGAAAGAAAAAGTTCTATGCCAAGCCATGGTAATTCCAAAAAAAATGTTAAGATATAGTAGTTCAAAGAAATAAAGGCTTAAGTTTCAGCACATGAAGATCTGTATATGCTATTATCCTTTGCCAGTATCAAGTTCCGCCCTTCGGTCAGGTTTATGTGTCAAGTACAAACCTATGGTAGCTGTCTAGATTATGTCTATGCAAATTGAGTGTCTTCTACATGAACCCTATCTGAGTGAATTCTATAAATTAAACACATTCCCTATGTGAGGTGCTTAGTCATATGTCAATGCTTGAAAAGTTAAACAATATGCAAACACTTGTTAAATCTAAATTTTCTCCATGTTACGATAAATGATCTTATTTTCTCGCTTTGATTGCTTGAGGGAAAGCAACAGCTATGTGTGGAGGGATTTGATAACTCCTAAATTATACATGTTTTCAGTGGCGTTATTTGTATATATTTTATCATTTCTCGTGAACTTTCGATACTTAATAGCTTGAATTGCTTGCAGGTTCACTTGAAGATATCCCGAGGTCAAACACAACAAAGATCACGTACTTATACGCTAAGGAACACAACATACAAGAAAAGATAAAGAATCAAGCCTAAAAGTGAAAATGTGCGCCACACTTATCCTCAAGTCAAAGGAATTAAAAGACTTAGCCAAACTCAGCATTAACTCCATAAGTACGCCGCACAAAGTATTTTGTGCGCCGCACTTCCCATCTAACGTTGAAGAGTAAATGAAGTCATAAATGCTACTGCATTAATACCTCAAGTACGCCGCACAAATACTTTTGTGCGCCGCACATCTTCAATAAACATTTAATTCCCTTTGCATTTAAACCACCAAGTACGCCGCATAATTTACTTTGTGCGCCGCACTTCTACCCTCACTCAGCTTATAAATAGAGGACAAATTTCAATCCTTTTCATTCATCCCTTCATCCATTCTTCAACTAATACACACAATTATCCCCCTTATGAAGTCCTAAACACTTTCCAACCATTCTCCAAGCATAAACACCATATCCTTTGAAGAATCAAGATCAAATCACCAAGAACGACGAAGAACATCATACTAGTTTAGTAAAAGAATGAAGTTTGTTATCGAATCAAGTTATGTTATGAACTCCTTAGCAATGAGAGGCTAAATCTCTCATGACTACTCGGTGATGTTATGATAATGAATAAGTGTTTGGTAGGATCATGATCTCTTTAATCTCAAGCTTATGTTGTGACCATATTATATCTTATCTTGTCGGTTTTGCTTATCAATCTTAGATTATATAATCATATCGGTATAGGTCGAAAGACCCGTTATGATCTATGTGGTTTTAAAGATTTGTCTATGGTCTTTAACGTCTGTGTCGAGAAATCCACTTTCGTAAACTGATAAACAAAATAAGCTTTGATATATTAGCAACTAGATTATTTGAGTGACACATTTGGTCTAGTTAACTAAATATAAGTCTTGAGTTAATCAAGTTAATTTGTGAAAACATTTTCTCACGAGAAATCCTTTTTATAAGGTAAAGGTTCCATCTTTGAGGTCTTAATCATTTCCAACACTTATGAATTATTTTCAACTATCCGAGTAGTCATCTTTATTATCACTGGTAAAACAAAAGTTATTTTCAACATTGTTAAAGTCTATTTTCTTTCTGGTTACTTGAACACTATTCAAATCCCTGTGGACGACCTGGTCTTACCTAAAAAGATTATACTACATACGAGGGTTATACTTTTACCCGTGTGTTTCCTTATAATAAAATGCTATTTTCAGTCATTATAAATTTAAAGCTTTTGAAACACATCACTAGACTTCATTCACAACTTGCTAGATGAAACACTTGCAAATGAATTGATGGATTTTATGAGTCATCCAGTGTATACTGATGCTCAAACAACCTCAGTGGTGCATAACCTAGAGGGAAATTCTGAGTTAACAAGCTATATATAAGTTGTATCTGAAGTACCACTTGGTACACATGTAGATGTTCTAGAAATAAAAACTTTAATGCATGAAATGTTCCCAGACAAGAATGCTCATCATATACCATCTCTACCAGGAAAGAAAATTCCTTATCCTACAACAAATCCACAACCAAACTCCCTACAAGCCAAAGCAAAGAAGCTGATGCAAAAGGTGAAAAAGAATATGAGGAAGATCAACTTCAAGAAGGCAGTCACATAGAAATTCAGAGAATATGATCAGAAGTTGGAAGCTGTCACAAATTTCAATGTTTCTGAAGCATTTGAAAAAGCTATCCAAGCAAAAGTTCTGACAGAAATCAAAAAGCTTCTACCTACTCATATCCCAAATGCTATTGCAAATTATGTTAAGCCTCTCCTTAACACCTTTATGCTTGAAGTAATGAAAACCAACCAAATCAATCTCTTCACTCAATCATCCACCTCCACTGATGATCTCTCAAAAATGGACTTAAAGTTAAAGCTGTTGAATCGAATTCACTTGAACAAGTAAAATGACACTCATACAATTCATCAACAACTTTATGACACCCTTTATGAATCCATCATCCTCAATCAAGATGCACTCGATACTTAAGCTGAACAATCATCCTTTCACAAAAGGTCTCACGATAATCAGGATCCTCCTTATAATCGTGAGAGGGAGAACAAGAAGAAACGTCGAAAGGATGTCGGCGAACCTTCTTCTAGATCATCAAGGCGAAATAGATCTCTCGTGGTTATAGTACAAGATGATACACCTGCCATGCAACCCCTGGACCAAGCAGATATTCTTATCCAAAAACATTCTAAACCATAATGGTTTCCAAAGAAGTCGAGGTTAGCTAAAAGGAGAACGACATGGTTTCATTTATTATTGAAATCAGATACTAATAAGGATGAAAATCATATTCTTTGACCATCAACTATCGCCATAGCAAAGAAGTTTAAAGAACTAATCTAGAAGGACGAGCTTACAATAGCAGATCTCGAAGGCGCAGGATTAAAACGGCTAAAGATGCAGTAAAACAATGATGTGGAACTCGAATACCATGTTAGTCAACTCAAAGCAACAGTATTATCAGAAGCTCAGTGGAACAGTGATGAAGGAGATGTCTTTAAACCCAGATCATTTGAACGACACATGTCGAAAAGTACAAAACCACATCCTTGCTTCAACAACAATGACTACACTTACCTTGTGGATCTCAGCATAGAAGAGAAGTATACTACTTCTATCACTAAGCATTATGCTGCGAGATACTACAAAGAAGGTATTGAGGATATGATCCCTGAAAGATGGAGCAAAGAAGTTCGTCACTATCACTTTAAAGCTCTTAATGGTATACACCATTGGGAAGAGGATAGAATTGATTTCTTCAAAGCAAGAATGAGTGCCATAACCGAAGGAAACATCTATTTAGATTTAAGGATCAAATTAGTTGTTCGTATAGTTGTAAAGAAGAAATGGGGTTATGGTTTTCTAACATCAAATGTAGTCAGGAGATCAGATGATAAAAAGTATGAATTCAGCTATGCATATCTACCTAGACTCAGTGTGAATGATGTGGAAGATATGTATTTGCTCTAAGTTCAAGATAAGCTACACCATCTCCCATTGGAATTTGTGAAAGACTTCAACAATGCTCTTCTCATGTTCATCAGAAGAACCGTGATCAAGAACAGGGTAGAAGATATTCAGCTAGGAGTGGAAAGCTATCAGAGAACTCTTAACCTCACCAAACCCACAATGTTCTTCAAAGGAATTGACCAAAGGATACCATTCACAATGACTGCAACGCATAAGGGGGTCGTGTATCTTAAACAATACAACATAAAATCCCTCATGAAGCTAAGTGAAGTAAAGAAGTTATGTGATGGTACACTTGTGAAGATTCAGGAAAATCTGATTGACATGCTGTCAAAGAACAAGCTGGGTAGCGGCAACAAAAGGTTGAAAGGAAGAGACTAGACTGACTATGATGCCAAGAGTTCAAAAGAGATGTTGAAGAAGATTAACGAGATACCCAGGCACAGAGAGCAGCTCAGAAGGCTTGAGGAGTATGTTGGAGGACGTCCCAAGACTGTTAATCCCCGTACTTTTGTAAGGCCTTTGTAATCATTCCTTATGGGAGATTGTTAGAAACACATAGAAGTGTTGATTACATGGCCATTTATCTAAGTTTAATAAAATAGGGATTAACTAGTGCAAATAGGGAAGGACTAAGTTGTAATATGTAATAACCCTTAATTTCTTCCTAGTCCCTCCTTCCTTCCTATAAAAGGAGGGCTAAGGAAGGGTTAAGGGTTGGTGATTTCTTCTCTTTCGAATCTAACCTCTCCTCCATCACCCATACTTCCTAACTCTCTCTCTCTCTAGGCGTGTTCTTTCTCTCTCTATATTTCTAGTGTAGTACTTTGTATGATTAGTAGTATTTAGTTTTGTTATCAATCTGGTTCCTCAGACACATGGAGCTCAGATTGTATTTCAACTTGGGAAACATTTAGGTTTATATGTTTATTTAAGTTCAAGTCCAAGTCATCAACTCCAAATGACTCATCATGACTCAACCCTAAACTGTCCACACCACTCCCTACAACATCAGCAAAGCCTGCCTCTCCATCCAATTCTGTTTCCGCAAATGATAATTGCCATCACATCATCTGTAACCTGACTAGCAGTTGTTTGTTGTGAGACAAAACTCATGTTTATGTTACTAAATTGTGACTATATTGTCAGGAGAACATGGCTTTGTGTGTCAACTCCCTATACACCACTCAACTGAGTATATATGATGACAGACTCATCAATGGGAGGGGTTAACATACAAGTAGGCATACACCTAGGGGTAATGGACTCACAAACATAATCCTGATAATGTGTACTTGAATCATGTTATGGCAAAGATCTAGGTGTGATAGAGTCACAAATAGGTTCCTTAGTTGTTTCACTAGACTCATGCCAGGTCAAGAACAACATTTTTCAGTTGTATTTGATGCAATGCTACCAGGCTCATCAGTAAGCTCTTCTATTGTTGCCCTAAACCGTGGTGCCCTAAGGTAAGAGTCTAAAGCGGTAACACCATGTTCTATATAGACCTCAATCAACTTAAAGCTCCTAACAAGGGTAGCCAAGCAATGAACATTCTCCTCATAAGCCAAAGCATATAACCCTTCATCTAGACTGGTGAGTGGTCTAAGATAATTATAAAACAGGGGCTCAGATTCACCTGTGACCTAATTGAACAACCATCATGTTCAGCGCAACGACAGTAAACAGATCGATATTGACCATATCAAATATATCGTCATGACCACTAACATACATTCGGCCTGGATACCTTTGAAATTTTCCACCATGATGTATTCGAATCGAAAACATATTGGGTGCATTATCTAAAAATCAAAATCAAAACCTAACTTCATTAATCCACAATAAAACAAGTAAAGAACACTAAATTTGTAAAAAAAATTAACTTTAAGCAAAAGGGCTTCAAGTCATTACCATAAGCTAATTCGAGATCTTTAATGAGTTGCTCAGTGGTGCACGTCCATTGTCTTCTACGTAGCTTCCAACTTGTGTGGCTCTCTAACACCATTGCATGTAGGGTTTGATTACAGAAAAATATTGTAGGTATGATTGTATGAGTGATTTGTGAAATATGATTCGGGCGGAAATAATCTTGTGAAATGATAGGGAT
This sequence comes from Tanacetum coccineum, assembly GCA_026074375.1. Taxonomy (NCBI): domain Eukaryota; kingdom Viridiplantae; phylum Streptophyta; class Magnoliopsida; order Asterales; family Asteraceae; genus Tanacetum; species Tanacetum coccineum. The sequence goes on from BQNB010010324.1 coordinate 64,580, forward strand.
GAGAGGTGTAAGTGAAGTGAATAGTAAAAAAATTATTGGTGATGTGATGGGGAGTGTACATGTGTACCAAAAAAAATTACACTTAGGGACCAATGGTGCACTAACATACTTTTAATGTGAAATTACAATAATACCCATCACTAACAAAGAGACTTAATGACCATTCATCCCTTGGGACCAAACACGCATCAAAATTACCAATTTTGGGACCATTTCCACTGATTTTCAAAATGGAGTACTGAACGGGTAAACGGGGCTGAGTATAAGGACCAACGGTGTAAGTTACCCATGTATTTATTTACATCCTAGTTGTCGTGGCTTTTTTATCTAATATTGGATTGAATTGAATTAGTGGGACGGTTAAATTTGACATTGGTTATTTGTGATTCGTTATTTTTCTTGAGAGGAACAAGTTGTTTGAATTTTGGTTGGTTATTTGTGATTCGTTAGTTGAAGGTGTTATTAGATTCGTTGAAAATTTGGTTCCGGATCGGTTCTAGTATTAGGTCTTTAATTCTGTTTTGGTTTGGTATTAGTATTAGTATTGGGATTGGAATCGGTATTTGGTATTTGCATCGGTTTGTAATAGATATTGTTGGTTGGTTTAGTTTTGGACTAGTGTTGATGATGGTGATGTTACAGTTTTAAATTATCCAACTATGTCTAGAGTAGTTATGTGTAGCATCTCAACATCAACAATATGTTTTGGTTCCGCCTGATTTTGCCTGATTATCCATTTGGTTACTTCTTGTTACATTATGGTTCTGCATTTGATTTCACCTAGATTTGTCTGGTTCTGATTCCGCTGGTTACCCACATCTGAATTTGCTGCTTTGTCTTCATCTGTCTGTTTGAGTCTGCTGTCTGAATCTGTTATTTGAATATTTGTCTTAATTTATCTGCTAGAATTTGTTGTCTGAATTGGTCTGCCTGAATATGCTCTTCGTCTATCTTTGTTCAGACCTCTCTGTTGAATCTTCATATGTCTGAATCTGCACCTGGTTCTACTCTCGTTCATTTATGTATTTATGTTGCTCTAATTTTGGTTTTGCAATGACTTTGGTCTGTCTGTTTGAGACTTGACTGATGTCGCCTTGTTACAGTTTAGATTGCATCAGATTGAGATTTCGTCTAGCACTGAGTCTGCACTTTGGGATACTTCGCTCTGCATTTAATTTTTAGTTTTAGTTTATTTTGTGTTTGACAAACTCCCAATGTTCATTGCTACAGTATTGTGAGTTTGAGGGGGGATGTTAGCTAATAAGGCTTATAGGCCTGACCCACTTGTTTAGGCCTATTTAATAGTTAAGGTTTTGTTTGTCTTTTCTATTTAATGTATTGTAATGCATTAATTATAGGTGAATTTGATCAATATATTATTCATTTTCCCTCTTTGAAATAAGAACTTCTTTAACTTTGGTACTTCAAGGAATGGTTCTTTAAAGTCTGTACTTGGAGCGATTTCTTTCAAGATAGTAATGAACTGATTATCTGTTATGAGAAGGACCGAATATCATAATTCTTGTACGTTTTGGGTTTATTTGAAGGTTTAGAGGTTGGTCCATATATGAGAACATGAAATCTTGGACGAATTTAATCTCTTGTATAAACATAATCAAAACCTTTTGGTCTTGTTTCACGAGGGAACCAATTATTTAGAGCATTCATGTGTTTGTCCAATTGTCCGTCGATGTAGTCTTTGTTAAGTTCTTTGAAAGTGATCCTACATATCTTCACCCTTTTCATTTACACTCTTAGACTCATCATTTGTCATTAACATTGTTAGGAAACCTATGTTATCATTTCACAGGTAAACAAATATGATTTAAGACAATAAATATAAAGAGAAGGACGGGATGGTGTTGTGGTGAAACTCGCAAGAAGAGGATAGAGAAAGCAAAGAGAAGTTGGATTGGAAAACAAGTAACACTCACACACACCCCCTCTCCATGTGAACATCTTTGAGTCACCTTGTACTTTAGACTAACATACTCATACTTTACATCATCTTGAAAGCTAATACTCCTTCTCTTATGGGGTGGATATTCAATCTTTGTCTAACAATCTCCTATAACAATCTTTGTTCAAACATTGAGGAACAACTTTGACTTTGTAGATTCTGAGCTTTCTTAATTTCTTGAATCTGTGATGCAGATTGCATGACTTTGAAGCTTGAGTGCGAGTATGTGGTAATGAGTCTGATGTGGCTGATCTGAGGTGGGTACGTCTTATGTCTTAAGTTACCTACACACATAAGGGTTAACAAATAATAACATATATGGAAGAATGTCTCATTCATTCCTCAAAGTTTGGTAACATTAACCTCCGGTTCCATGAAGACCGTTAAACAGTATAAATATTATACCTACGTGTTAAAGATCGTTTAAGCCATCTAGGATTGTTTTACAAATAACATTAATATGCATAATGGAATATAAAGAATAGTAATGTTATTGAACAAGGTTTTATTACCATACGTTTCCACCAAGCCTTAAATCTATATGATCAGTATAGATCATGTTACCACCTGTAACAGGGATCAAAGATCCTTGAGGCTAAACCAACTAACTAGACGTCTACATTGTATCTTGTGTACACACACACACTTTCCTGGTGTTTACATTTTGACACACAGAAAATAACACGACCTATATCTCCTTATATAATAGAGATATTAGGTTTACAAAGGATAAATATTAGGAAATAAACAAATCTTCCTAACTTTTATAATTATCTTCTAGGAAATCTTCTGTAATCTTTTGTAATCTTCCATCTTTTGAAGAATTCCTCCTTTATCTTTTAAGTCCTTCATCTTTCATATGTTTTGTCTTATCAACTCAAATATAATTCCCAACAATCTTCCCCTAGTTGATAATGACAAAACCAAAATAAGCATGAGCTTATTCCCCTGGAGCTAATATATATAAAAGAACATAACTATACCACCAAGGATCTACAAGTTGCAAATCTTCTATGTAAATCTTCTTCTCCTCAAATCAAGCAGTACAAATGAACACCATAGCAGTACTAACCAAATCTGAATACAAGCCCAACAGTACTAACTCGTTATTGGGTAGTATTAAAATACCTTAGCAGTATAAACGCATGTCCTTGGCAGTATTAACAAACTCCAAGCAATATTAAATATTAATCAACAACATTAACCAAATAACGAGCAGTTGTAAGTAGTGTTCGTTCTCAATCAGTAAAAATGAACAAGCATTAGTACCATCATGACATCTACTGTTCAAATACCATTAATCAACGATGCCCCCTTTTTGCACATGTACTGCCTCTTGTTACGCTTTGCTGCTATAACATGTTGCTTTAACCAATAAACGACCAAAACAATTTGACCAGATTAGGGTTTAATGAAAAACCCTAGTTTTTCACCAACTCGACTTGCACCAAAAATAATCATTGTCGTCTTTTTTTTATCCAGACTACGCCTCTTTTAGCGACACTTTTCTATCACTAAACTGTCACAAAACTGCATTCTCCTTGAAAATAGCAATGAGCAGTATTAACAACCCTGCTAGCAGTATTAACTGCCTTGAACGATCAGTACTAAGTAATATAACAAAGAATAAACCTGCTATTGACGCCATCATGTACTCCAAACCCATGATTGCTCGAATTAGGGTTTTTTGAGAAACCAACATTCGTCCATAAACAACCTCCATCTGCTGCTGCTTCTTTTATCAAGAACTGATTACGAAGCAATCAACAACAACTTTTCAACAACCGTTGTGTCTTCTGCTTGATCGGATTTAGGGTTTGTACAAAACCCTAATTGCACCATTTTTCACCTTTCTTCAAAACAGAAAATTCGTATCACTTTTCTTCAAAAAAAAACAACATCAATAACAACCTTGTATCCTAGATATCACGAGCCCATTGGCTCTGATACCAATTGTTAAAGATTGTTTAAGCCATCTAGGATCGTTTTACAAATAACATTAATATGCACATCGGAATATAAAGAATAGTAATGTTATTGAACAAGGTTTTATTACCATACGTTTCCATCAAGCCTTAAATCTATATGATCAGTATAGATCGTGTTACCACCCATAACATGGATCAAAGATCCTTGAGGCTAAACCAACTAACTAGGCGTCTACATTGTATCTTGTGTACACACACATACTTTCTTAGTGTTTACATTTTGACACATAGAAAATAACAAGACCTATATCTCTTTATATAATAGAGATATTAGGTTTACAAAGGATAAGTATTAGGAAATAAACAAATCTTCTTAACTTTTATAATTATCTTCTTGGAAATTTTCTATAATCTTTCATCTTTTGAAGAATTCCTCCTTTATCTTTTAAGTCCTTCATCTTTCATATATGCTTTGTCTTATCAACTCAAATATAATTCCTAACACTACGTCATCAGGATTAGATTCATAAATGAATATCCTTAACAAGTTTTCCAGCTTGAGGTGTAGACTATCTAAAATGGACACGTCTAGAGATGCTAACGACGCTTTTCGATATTCCACTTGCCGTTCCTGAATCTGGATTCCTGTTTGAGTTAGGATAACAACGAATTCATGTGAATCGTTGAAGTAAACTATGAAGTAAATAACAACGATCTTAGCGTTTCCCGTCAATTCTCATAACCTGGATCACTTTGGATTTCCAGTTAGCACAAGTTCGATTCGTAAAGAATCTTACAAGTCACCCACTTTCAGTTCTGCTTGAGGTTGATACAAGAAAAATTTACATTCGTCAATGTGAAAAATAGTATCACTTTGAATGTTCTAGAAAGTTTACAAGGATAATGTGTGAGTCCCAAACTGAATAGATCTCTGCAGCCTATTAAGGATGATAGCCAAGATGTATAAATACAGTTTAACTATATAGAAACACTGACTATGAATACTATGTGTTAATGCGGAATCTTAACACAAGTACTAAGAAGAACAATGAAAAACTAAATAATAATTTCTATTAATCTGCTTTTTAATGATTACAGATTACTAACTATGAGATATGATTTGTATGAGATATATTGAGCTCGTGTCCCTAACTATGCCAAGAGGGATCCTTTTATAGACCAAGGATAAACCCTAACAGGCTTACAAAACGCGTAAAAGATAATACATATCTTTTCCTAAAATATCTCATACATATCTCTTAAACGGTACTAACTAATTTCTACTATCGGTACTAACTAACTGATCAGTACTTAACATTTTGTACTGTCAATACTAACTATAACTATCAGTACTAACTATTAATACTGTCGGTACTAAGTTAGGAAAACGCAATTCCCAACAATCCTCCCTTAAACATGAATGTTGAACTCTTTTAACTTCATGTTTCTTCAGATTTATCTTCTTTAGTTCTTGGAGGATGTATCTAAACACTTTAACATTTCTTGATCTTTTAAACACTATCCATCTTCAGCAGCAACTTTGTCTTCTCAGCAACACAGCAACATCTTTTCAGCAACAATCCAACTAAGTTGGCTTTGTAGTTTTTGGCAAACTACCAGCCATAAACGGATTTGATGTTCCTTTACCAGTAGCCGTTTGCTCTGGGATAGTTAACTCTTCATTTTAAAAACATGGTGAGTTAATTACCATACAGTTTTTGGTAAACTGTCAACCATCAACGGAATTGATTTGTCTTTACCAAATACCGTTTGCTTTTGGACTAGCCAATGCTTCATTGCCATAACATGGTGCATTGATAAACCATATAGTTTTTAGCAAACTATCAGCTATCAACAGATTTGATTAGTCTTTACCAAGAACTGTTTGATCTTGGACTAGCCAACTCTTCACCAATGAAGCAAGGTGAGTTGAAAACCCTACAATTTTTGGTAAATTGTCAACCATAAACGGATTTGAGAAGTCTTTACCACAAGCCGTTTGCTTATGGACTAGCCAGTTCTTATGCCTGTTAAGCATGGTGAACTGATGACCATTTGTTGTGTGGTTTTGAAACCAACACTCAAAGATCCTCCTCATCTCCATCAGAGTCTTCAGGTTCTAACTCTGCAACTAGCTTCTTGACAAATCTAATCAACTCTAATGCCATAGTACTGTCTTCTTCAGACTCCAACTTTAATTCCAACATTTGCAACAGTACTTTCTTTCTCAAAGGATACTTTTTCTCTACAAGCATATGAATGACTAATCCTGCCTCAGTCATTAAAGTATGTACCCCTGAAGAACCATGTAACTTCCAACTTACTACATTCCAATCCTGCTGTGAGTTCCAAAACTTATCTTCATCATCTGGATTGAACATAATCATCAAATCTCCCCAAAGTACTCTATCAAATCCTTCAGGTATCTCATCTTGATATCTGTCCATCACCAGTTGATATACAGCATTCAAATCATCTCTATCAAATATGGAAAGCACCCTCATCAGAGTACTAAAGTATCTCTTTTGTCCATTGCTTCTAATCACCACATTTGATTATCTCCTCCTAAGTGTTTAGCTTTTATCAAACTCATGTTTAGATTCCATGATACTCATAGTTTTCTCATTCTATGATAGGTTACTCTGTCTAGTATTTATAATCACTTCTTTGGTCCCTCTTTTGAGCTATTATTAAACATTAATCTCAGCTCATCATTTCTTTCTCACTATCATTCCTCAGATAGTTGTTTTGTCTGAATCTTCTTTTCCTTGACTTCATCTTTTTCCTAGTACCAAGTTTTCTCTTTCTGGTACTTTCTTCTTCTTTACTTTCCTCCTTGACCATTTCATTCTTAGAGGAATCAATTCCTTTTTCATTCATCTTTTTTATCAGTCTTTCATCTTCAGCAGACCCAATAGAAATGAAATCTTCATCTGACCCTTAAATCTTTTTCATTACCGAGCTGTATTTCCTCAAACTTCTAGTTTTCAAATCAGAAGGCTTGAAGTTTCCTACATGCTTATAGTAGGTCCATACATTTTGATTTCTTAGTTTGATTCTTTGTTAGCGTGGTCTTGTTCTGATAGCTTTCTGATTCTTTTTTTGACGCAAGAATTTTCTTTTTTAAGCAGCAAGCAATGAATTGTGTAATAAGGAATTCTTGCTGCTTTCTTTTATTGTAAATTGCTCTCTTTCTTCTTCTTGAAGCTTCTCAGCAAGAAGTCTATCAGCCTCAATTCTTGCCTTTATGTCATCATAATTTCTTATGAGAGCTTCATTGGTAGCTTCTTCTTCATCTAATCTTTTTCTTTCCTCTTCACCTTCCCACTCTTCTTGTACTTTCCTAGCCATTTCTTCATCACTGGCAAGTTGTTTAAACTTCTTCTTAGCTTCCGGAATACCATCAGATTCACTTTCAGATTCATCCTCCTCTTCTATTTTCTTCTTCCCTTTGTCTTTTGGATCAATCTTTAGAAGAGGCTTTAATGTCAAAAGTGGATCTTGTGAGTAGGCCTAGGTCAGTCAGTTTTTTAATATCCTTTAAACTCTACAACTTTTCTCCTCTTCTCTCTTTGAAAACTGCTTTGGCTTGACTCATGTTGAGGAAAGAACTGAGGTATTGTCTTCATCATCTCCAAATATTGTAAAAGTAGGTGGTTGAGTAGTTTGAGTAGCACTTCCTTCTTCAGTATGATCATCAGTACCTTTACTTTGCTCATCAGTACCTTCAATTTTATCATCAGTACCTTCATTTTGCTCATCGGTACTATCTTTCTGCCTGTCGGTACTAACTTTGGATCCGTCAGTACTAACTATTGGTCTGTCAGTACTAACTTTGGATCCGTCAGTATTAACTTTTTGTTGAGCAGTACTAAGTACATCTTTAGTACTAAGTACATCTTCATCATTCTCCTTCTCTTCATCCACTACATCTCTTGTCACTCCCCTCTCTTTGTGAGCATCTCAAGTCTCCATATAATCCAGTGTATTTTCAGGAATCTAATCAAATATTGGATCTTTATGGACTGAAGGTTCACCTTTGGCAAAATTCCTCCCTTGTTTGGATACAGACTCTCTGTACACCCATTGTTTCTTTGAGGATCTCTTTCTTGCTAATCTTTGCTTCAAGGAGACACTCTTCATCTATGCTCTGTGGTGTTTGACTAATGGTTTAGCTTGCTTCTTAAGCTTTTTGATATGTACCTTTAAGTATTGTATTTCCTTGGCTTGATCTGAAACCTGTGCACATAAAGAGAGACAAAGATCATAGACACTTTGGAGTGTCATTTCACCCTCATTCCCTGAAAGGGATTTATCACTAGATGAATGACCTCCAAGATTCCCACCAGAACTTTCTGGAATAGAATCAGGAATGGTAGTAAAAGGTGAAGTTCTAGAGGATGGGTCAGTCTGTGGCTCAACAGGTACTTCACTAGTGTGAGTAGGAGATGGGTTAGTCTGTGGCACAAGAGGTACTTCACTAGTGTGAATAGGAGATGGGTCAGTCTGTGGCACAAGAGGTACTTCACTAGTGTGAATAGGAGAGGGTGTAGGTTGTGCTTCAGATGGTCTTTCTGAAGAGGCACCCTCATCTGCAGTTGGTTGTACCAACATAGAAGCAAATAAAGGGGTGACTTTCCCTGAGAAATGTTTACCCTTTTTAACCATGAAAGAAAAAACTTTACTTGTCAAAGCATTTACAGGAAAATGATCTAAAGGTACAGGTACATTAGCTAGTTGTTTATCTAAAAATATGGAAATAAAACGTAGGTACATGACAAACTTCTTCTTTGCATCTAAATGTCTAAGCATACCATCAGAAATTAATTTAGAAAAATTACTTCTGATTAGTTCATTGTTAAGCAATGACAGCTGTAGTGGCAATATTAGTAGGAATTTGATTCACAAGAGGTGCTTTTGTAACTAATAAATGATTAATTATATGAAATAGAAACCTTCCATTAGGGTTGTGAAAAACAAAGCTTTGTTAAATGTTAACACTGTTAAATCCCCCTCATACCCAATAAGCTGTATAGCATCAAAGATAGCCTGATTAGGTAGTGAGTCTATCCCATTAGCATCATCAGAAGATCACATACTTATTGTTGCATCAAAGATAGACAACAGGCTTGCCAGCTACTTTGGCAGTAATGTGCCTAACATTGTTGATTATTTAGACTTTGCAGACGTCAAAAAAACTGGTTCAAAAAAAAGGATTATAGAAACAACTGGGACTTATAGTGAGAGCATGATGAATGGAACCACGCGTAAGAAAATGAATGATCTCATGAAACTCGGCATTCCCATAAGTCTTCTCTAGATAGGCGAACATATTATGCTTAGGACATGATTCAAGAACAACCATTGTAGTCTAAAGAGTGATCGTCGTTGAGAGAGAAATTAGGGCTTGTATAAACGAAAGTATGTGAGAGTGATTATGTAAGGAACTGTGCAATTGAGATGGGTTTATATAGGTTTAGGAAACCTAATTTCAAGGAAACCGTTTCAATTTACACTTTGTACCCTTGGCGGTATTTTTCTTCAATGTCTCTATAGCGGTATAAACTTTGCCCAGCGGTACTAACTTTGCACTGTCGGTACTAACTGTTGCCAACCAAAGAATGAACAATGTAGATAACAGGAGTGCTTCAGTACCATCAAAAACTCTTCTCAATGACTCTCTAAATCCCATCAAACCTCTTGAAATACATCACCTATGGTTAACTTGTTTCTTCATACTTAACACTGCATACACACTATACAACACTTCATATTGCCTCCCTTTAACCAATGCAGCTTATGAATTTATCATCCCAATAGTAACAACTAAGAACTGGAACCTGCTAACATCAAATGCCTTGGTTAGTAGATCAGCTATACTGTCATCAGTGTGGATTTTAAGCACCTGGATAAGTTTCTTCTCATAAGCATCCCTTATGAAGTGGTGCCTAATAGCAATATGCTTTGTTTTGGAATGATATACTGGATTCTTTACAATGCAAATGGTGCTTTCATTATCAATGTAGATCTTTATGTTCATGAAATTGAACCCATAGTCTAACATTTGATTTTGAATCCACAAAACTTGCCCACAACAGCTTGCAGCAGCAACATATTCTGCCTTTGTAGTAGAAGTAGCCACAATGGTTTGCTTTTTGCATTGCCAAGAAATAAGTCTCCTGCCAAGATGGATCTTTATGGACTGAAGGTTCACCTTTGGCAAAATTCCTCCCTTGTTTGGATACAGACTCTCTGTACACCCATTGTTTCTTTGAGGATCTCTTTCTTGCTAATCTTTGCTTCAAGGAGACACTCTTCATCTATGCTCTGTGGTGTTTGACTAATGGTTTAGCTTGCTTCTTAAGCTTTTTGATATGTACCTTTAAGTATTGTATTTCCTTGGCTTGATCTGAAACCTGTGCACATAAAGAGAGACAAAGATCATAGACACTTTGGAGTGTCATTTCACCCTCATTCCCTGAAAGGGATTTATCACTAGATGATTGACCTCAAGATCCACCAGAACTTTCTGGAATAGAATCAGGAATGGTAGTAAAAGGTGAAGTTCTAGAGGATGGGTCAGTCTGTGGCTCAACAGGTACTTCACTAGTGTGAGTAGGGGATGGGTCAGTCTGTGGCTCAACGGGTACTTCACTAGTGTGAATAGGAGATGGATCAGTCTGTGACACAAGAGGTACTTCACGAGTATGAATAGGAGAAGGTGTAGGTTGTGCTTCAGATGGTCTTTCTGAAGGGGTACCCTCATCCTTAGTTGGTTGTACCAACATAGAAGCAAATAAAGGTGTGATATTCCCTGAAAAATGTTTACCCTTTTTAACCATGAAAGAAAAAACTTTACTTGCCAAAGCATTTACATGAAAATGATCTAAAGGTACAGGTACATTAGCTAGTTGTTTATCTAAAAAGATAGAAATAAAATGTGGGTACATGACAAACTTCTTCTTTGCATCTAAATGTCTAAGCATACCATCAAAAATTAATTTAGAAAAATTATACTTCTGATTAGATGTTAAGCAAATGACAGCAGTGGCAATATTAGTAGGAATTTGATCCCAAAAGGTGCTTTTTGAACTAATACAATGATTCATTGTATGAAATAAAAACCTCCATTGGGGTGAAAACAAAGCTTTGTTAAATGTTAACACTGTTAAATCCCCCTCATACCCCATAAGCTGTATAGCATCAAAGATAGCCTGATTAGGTAGTGAGTCTATCCCATTAGCATCATCAAAAAGAAGATCACTTCTTATTGATGCTTCAGAGATAGACACAGGCTTGCCAGCTACTTTGGCAGTAATGTGCCTAACATTGTTGATTATTTTGGACTTAGCAGACGTCCAAAACTGTTCAACAAATGTAGTAGAAACAACTGGACTTACAGTGAGAGCATGATGAATGGAACTACGCGTAAGAAAATCAATGATCTCATGAAACTCGGTATTCCCTTCAGTCTTCTCTAGATATGCGACCATATTGTGCTTAGGACATGATTCAAGAACAACCATTATATTTGAAAGATTGATCGTCGTTGAGAGAGATATTAGGGCTTGTATATACGAAAGTATTTGAGAGTGATTATGTAAGGAACTGTGCAATTGAGATGGGTTTATATAGGTTTAGGAAACCTAATTTCAAGGAAACCCTTTCAATTTACACTTTGTACCCTTGGCGGTATTTTTCTTCAACGTCTCTATAGCGGTGCAAACTTTGCCCAGCGGTACTAGCTTTGCACTGTCGGTACTAACTGTTGCCAACCAAAGAATGAACAATGTAGGTAACAGGAGTGCTTCAGTACCACCAAAAACTCTTCTCAATGACTCTCTAAATCCCATCAAACCTCTTGAAATACATCACCTATAGTTAACTTGTTTCTTCATACTTAACACTGCATACAAACTATAAAACACATCATATTGCCTCCCTTTAACCAATGCAGCTTATAGATTTATCATCCCAATAGTAACAACCAAGAACTAGAACCTGCTAACATCAAATGCCTTGGTTAGTAGATCAGCTACATTGTCATCAGTGTAGATTTTAAGCACCTGGATAAGTTTCTTCTCATAAGCATCCCTTATGAAGTGGTGCCTAATAGCAATATGCTTTGTTTTGGAATGATATACTGGATTCATTACAATGCAAATGGTGCTTTCATTATCGATGTAGATCTTTGTGTTTATGAAATTGAACCCGTAGTCTAACATTCGATTTTGAATTCACAAAACTTGCCCACAACAGCTTGCAGCAGCAACATATTTTGCCTCTATAGTAGAAGTAGCCACAATGGTCTGCTTTTTGCATTGCTAAGAAATAAGTCTCCTACCAAGAAATTGACAACCTCCTGTTGTGGATTTCCTGTCAAGATTTGCTCCAGCATAGTCACTGTCTGAGTAGGATTCTAGGTCAAATGAGGACACTCTAGGATACCAAAGGCCCAGTTTGGGTTTACCCTTTAGGTACCTAAAAATTCTCTTGACAGCACTTAGATGGGAAGTCTTTACCTAATTTAGAACATAACAAGCAGTACTAACTGCTTCAGCCCAAAAAGTGTTAGGTAAAAATGAATCTGCAAGCATGGTCCTAGCAGCCTCAATAAGGGTCCTGTTCTTTCTTTCAGCAACTCCATTTTGTTGTGGAGTTCTGGCATTACTATATTCCCTCTTGATCCCTTTTGACCCACAGAATTCAATAACATCCTTGTTCTTAAATTCTGTACCATTATCACATCTAATAGTTTTAACTTTTTGATTCAATTGGTTCTCAATTTGTCTTATAAAGTCCTTAAGGATTCCACTAGTTTCATCCTTAGTTCTTAAGAAAAACACCCAACTAAACCTGCTAAAATCATCAGTGATAACTAGGCAATAGGTCTTATGGTTTAAGCTCCTTACAGATGTAGGTCCAAACAAATCCATATGAAGAAGTTGTAAGGAGTGGCTAATTGAGCTTACTGATTTGGCCTTACAGGAGGCCTTGTGTTGCTTTCCTTTCTGACAAGCAACACAAGTGTGGTCATTTTGAAAAATCTTTGAAGGTAAACCTCTTACAAGGTTTCCCTTTACAAGTTTGTTTAAGTTTTTGAAATTAACATGACCCAACCTCCTATGCCATTTGTTAGATTCATCAGTTGTGGCCTTTGCAATTAAACAAGCCAATCCTCCTGAAGGAACAATGTTCTCTAAATTGAAACTGTACATATTGTTTTGTCTGGGGATTTTAAGTAATACTTGATTTTCATCAGGTAACTTAAATTCAGGAGACAAAACAAGACATTCAGAGTCAGTAAACAGAACCTTGTTCTTTTTGTCACACATTTGTGACACAGAAAAGAGATTGAAATGCTGAAGTTCTTTCACAAAGCACACATCCTCAAAATCTAACTTACCAGTTTTTATTTTACCTTTACCAGTGATGTAACCTTTACTACCTCCAAAAGCAACAGGGCCACCATTAAAGTCTTGAAATTCAGCAAGGTAGGCCTTGTTTCCAGTCATGTGCCTGGAACAACCACTATCAACAATTCCTTTATTCTTTAAAGCTCTATGTGGATAGTCCTGCACATTAAATGAAAGAGATTAGATTCTCTTAGGGACCCAAGCCTATTTGGGCTTGAGTCTGCCTAGTGGATCTTTGAAAGTGTAACAATTTCTAAGACTGGATCCACCATTGTATTTGGAGACATTATGCCAGTTGTATCTTTGTGGTCTCCAATTACAACCTGCTGAGGGCTTAACAGCAGTTTCCCTTTTTCCCCCAACAGCACTAACTGCATTTACCTTAGCAGTATTAACTTTTTGTTTTGAAAAATTTGTGCTAAGTACTGTTGTCTTTTTGAAAGGCCTTGAAGATGGTGAATGAGTTTTGTGAAAAACATTTGCTGGTCTAACTCTATTCACAATGGGCTTAACAGTATTAACTTTCATAGCAGTACTAGTTAGTACTGCCTGTCTGTTAAAACTTTGCCTAGCAGTACTAACATTTTTAGTACCGCTAGCTCTAGCAGTATTAACTGGAATTTTGCCAGTTCTAGTTAGTACTGCTGCAGGAACAAATTGGTTTTGTTTATTCACTCTTTGCACATTGTTCCACCCATGGTTTAACTCAGCTTTTCTTGCCATCCTCTTCTTATGGAAATCACAATCTCTGATTAAATGATTAAGACTAGCACATACAAAACATGCTCTTACAGTATATAAACCATACCAACTCTTTTCCTTTTTTTTTTTTTTTTTTCAACATTTAGGTTTTTGACTATGTGTGAACTGATTCTTAACAGTTTCCCTAGGAGTTTTTACTTGCTGGTTAGCAAAACTAGGTGTTTCTTGTTCTTTTGTTTGTATAGACACATACTCATCTTCACTATCTGATTCATACTCCTCAATGATAGGAGCATCAGACCAAACCTTAGGTTAACATTCTCCATTAGATTCATTGACAACTGGTCCAAACACTAATTCAGAGGGTTCTGTACTAATGTTAGAGTCACAGGTATCAAATTCACTTGTTTGGGATTCAGATTCACTAGGTTGAGTCTATTTTAGACCATATGTAAATTGTAAGTAATCTACTTCAATATCAGGTCCAGAGGGCATATAGTTCCCTGTCATGGGTGGGGGTACAACATGCATTCCATCTACTGTAACAAACCTATCATACAAAGGTTGTTTTTCTACTCACTCTTCTTTATTATAAAAACACTCTGCAACACTCATTTTCATTAGCTCTAAATAACATCATATCTGGTGATCCCTCATACCAAGCCCAAACTATATCATTAGCACTCATTTGGGTATTTAGCAGTTTACTAAGATTCTTAGAAGAGTTATGCCATTTTTCTACTTTAGCCTTTAAATCTTCTTTTTTTTGAGCTTCTGCTAGCAATTTCTTATGGTATGTTAGAACATATGTTTTCATAATCCTAAGTCTATCTTCATAATTTCTATCTTTTGTTCCATACCAAAGTAGACCTTGTATGATGAGCAACTAACTGTGCCTTCAACTTCTTAGACCTTGAGAATTGCCTTTATTTCTTATTGCTTGCATACTAAGTTGTTCTCTCTGAGCATCATACGGTTTTTTTAAGGTTAGCATAAGACTCTTTACACTTATTTGAACATGAAGTTACCTCTGTGTCTGATTCTGAGTTGTTGCAAGCCATCAAAGCATAATCTTCATCTTCTTCTGAATGATTTGTCCAATCTACACCTTCTCCATCAATTGTCACCAATGCTTTAGAGTCCTCCTTCTTTCCAGTTCTGCTCCCATCCTTGTTTCCAAAATTCCATGCATCCCTCCTCCTGTTATCTTGATTTCCCTTGATTCTGCACTCTCTAGCAAAATGCCCTGTCTTGTGGCAATTGTAGCATTCAACTTTGGTTTTATCAAAGCCAACTGGTTCTTTTGCATCAAATTGTAGCTTTCTACCAGTCTTTTTGTAAAACTTTTTCATTCTCATTGAGATCATGGCCACTTGCCACTTCAAGTCCATTTCTTCTAGGTCATATTCATCAATCTGTTCCAAGTCCTCATGATCCAGTTGAGGGCAACTTGATTGATTAGCAAGTAATGAGTATGATGATGTTTGTTCATACTGTGAGTTTTGACCAGAAGGATTGGGAACACAATAAGCGGTACTAACTTCATTAGTACTGCTGGTGTTCTCAGAGACAAATGCTACATTTTGCGGGCTAGAGGATGATGCAGTAGAGCCTTTTACATCACTCTCAAAGACTCTTAGATTATTGTACAAATCATCAAAGCTGAGACTGTCCACTCCTGGTTTGGTCCTCATTATTAAGGAAACTTGTGACCAGGCAGAAGGTAGAGATCTTAGGAATTTTTGATTTGCATCCTTAGTGGATACACCTGCTCTATGAATTTCTAACTGACTCAAAAGACTTTGGAACCTGTCATAGCCTTTGTGAAGCCCTTCTGAGTTGGATACAAGGAATCCTTCAAACTGTTGCTTCAAGATATACTTCTGCATCTTCTTGGATTCGTCATTTCCACCAAATCTAGATTTGATGTAGCAAGATGATCTTCTGGTAGAGCCATAAGCAAGGTGGTCCTTGCTTTTCTCTCTCTTTCTCTGGCTACAATTTCTTCTGCAGTTCTGGGAGGCAAAACCTTAATTTGTCCTTGTGTATCTGTAGTGATTGATACAGGACCATTCCCATTTTGTATAACCTCCCAGATTGGATAGTCTGTATGGGCCAAATAGTGTTCCATTTTCATAGCCCATATATCATATTCTCCTTTTTTGAGAATAGGCAGCTTGATGGTTGATACTGTATGAGGAGTTTGTTGTGTTGGTGTTTGTGATGATGATGGTGGAGGTGGTGGTGGTGGTGGAATTTCATCTTGTGATCCAGACATGTTTAGTTTTGAAGGATGAAGATTTATAACTGGATTTGTTTGTTCTTCTTATTCAGAGTTTCTCACAGGCTCTGATACCACTTGTGAGTCCCTTGTTGAATAGATCTCTGCAGCCTATTAAGGATGATAGCCAAGATGTATAAATACAGTTGACTATGTAGAAACACTGACTATGAATACTATGTGTTAATGCGGAATCTTAACACAAGTACTAAGAAGAACAATGAAAAACTAAATAATAATTTCTATTAATCTGCTTTGAGTGATTACAGATTACTAACTATGAGATATGATTTTGTATGAGATATATTGAGCTCGTATCTCTAACTATGCCAAGAGGGATCCTTTTATAGACCAAGGATAAACCCTAACAGGCTTACAAAACGCATACATATCTTTTCCTAAAATATCTCATACATATCTCTTAAACGGTACTAACTAATTTCTACTATCGGTACTAACTAACTGATCAGTACTTAACATTTTGTACTGTCAGTACTAACTATAACTATCAGTACTAACTATTAATACTGTCGGTACTAAGTTAGGAAAAAGTAATTCCCATCATGTATTTTTGAGAAAATACTTTTGTAGAATTAAAAGTGAGGATTAAGAGAAAAATATTTTCTTGATCACTAATCATGCTTAATTATTTTGTTTGTCTATACCTTAAGTGATCACTAATCTTAGAAATGAAATTTTACATTTAATAATTTGTAAACGTTTATTTTTATTGTAAATGTTTGTACATTTTGTTATTATTAAAACGTTGAGAGGCCGAAAAATATAAATAACATTTTTGAGCATTATTTGTATTAACAGAATCTTCGTCGATAAAGTATACTTGAACCACAACTTAACGACTCGCACATCGTAAATTATTCCATCATAAATAAAATTATGCCACCACTATAAATTTTCATTTTCATATGCATCATTTCCAACGAAATGAAATGACTATATCGCCTATTTCTTGCATCATTCACTCATATATAACTCTTGTATCTCATATGCACCCAATTTGAATCACATAATAGATAATCAGGCTAACACCAACGGTTAACTAACCTTATTTGGTCACGGTTGCCACAGTATCCCCCACTTAGGGAAATTTCATCTTGAAATTTAATCTTTTCTACTACTAAGAATTTTGCTTACCCAAATAAGGGTACAAATAGCAGCATAACAGCTATAAGCGAAAAGAAGCATCCAAACTACATGAACCCGCCTGTCCTCAAGGAAACTCTTTAGAAACCTTAAGTTGTGTAACAACTTGATTCATAACTTAATCTCGCAACTCATCAAACAAGAATTGTCTTGAAATTAATTTATGAGTTGTTATAAAGCTCAACGTTTTTAAAGAATCGGCTCGACTTTGGGTTTACTAAAAATTTAACTTCAACCAAACCATATAAAAGCATCTAAGAGTACATTAAGGTCTGCAAGTAAACTTATGTACCGAAATTGGCCCACAAACGAGTCTGCTAGGACTGTTAGGATGCATCAACATAGTCTTTCAATGGCGCATGCAACTTTGCATCCGCCAAACACTTTTTTTTAAATTTGACACATGAAACGTATCATGTACGCTACTCAATTATTGAGGCAATATTAATTGATAGGCTACATGATCGATCCTTTCAATGATCTCAAATGGTCCTACATACCTTAGTGTTAACTTACAGTTCTTACCAAAACGAACTACACCCTTCCAAGGTGACACTTTTAACAATACTTGATCACATACTTCAAACTCTAAAGGTTTACGATTATTGTCAGCATAGCTCTTTAGACGATCTCTAGCCGCCTTGAGCCTTTCCTTAATCAGTACCACCTTATTAGTTGTCTCTTGTACCAATTCTGGTCTAATCAACCAACTTTCTCTAATTGCAGCCTAAAGAACCGGTGATCTACACTTCCTTCCATATAATGCCTTAAATGGAGCACATTGAATACTCAAATGATAACTATTGTTATAGGAAAACTCAGCTAAGGAAAGATGAATATGCTAACTGCCTTCAAAATCAATCACACATGTTCTCAACATGACTTAGAAAGTCTGAATGGTACACTCACTATATCCATCAGTTTGAGGATGATAAGTTGTACTCATATCTAGTCGCTTTCCCAACGCTTTCTACAACGTCTGCCAAAAGCGCGAAGTAAATCGTCCATCACAGTCAGAGATGATTGACATAGACACTCCATGCCTTGCTACTATGTGATAACCGGTAATATTTTTTAGGGCTAAGTATTATAAAATATTATAGTTTTGTATGTTGGAGTCTTTCGATCTTGTCAGTTTTCCCGATGAAAGCTGAAAAATTGACTTATGTTGTCTATTTTTCGTATAAGCGGTTTCGGTTTAATCGGGAATTTGATGAAGTGTGGATTTCGTAAATGAATGTTTTAGAGTGGTTTTGAGGTTTTCAGTGCTTTCCAGGAAGTTTTCCCGCGTTTAGCGAAAAATCGTCACGCAGCGCGTACCGGCACGACAGTTTATTTAAGTGTAGAGATTTATGAGGTTGGTAATGTGTTAATGTGTTTATTTATTTAATAAATTCATAATATTGAAATAACGTTGATTTAAATTGTAAATCATGAGTGTGAGATTTGAAAGTTATCAGATAAACAGTTGTTTTTGTGAATTTCGGTAAAAAATTGTAACAGTCGTAAAAGGTGAAATTTTGGGTGAATATAAGTTTCCAAGCTATATTTTGTGATTTGAAGTGTTTTAAATGAATAAACAAGGTTCGGTTGAGTTTTGTCAAAAATTCATGTTTTCGGTCCGGAGTCAATCGATAACGGCTCAAAATGGATTTTTGTAGCTATTTAAGGTGATAAGTGTCGTATGAATAATCCAGGTTTATGGAAAAATGATTTTGAATGCAGTGAAAATGATAACTAAGTTTGGGTGACGTTTTAAATAGATGAAAATTTAGCTTTTAAGTGATCCCGACATAAAAAGGAAGACTCGAGACCCTCCTAGGATTCATTTTCGGTTAGAAAAGAACAAGGAGAGACAAGATGGCTATTTTTTCAGCTAGCATGTCCCTGTTAGTACCCATATTCCACCACCTTATCCTATTTTCACATACATGCATCATTTTGAAAATCAAAACACAAAAACTCTCTCTCTTTTTCTCTTTATATCCGGCCGAACCACAAGGGAGAAGAAAACCAAAAGTTTTGAAGATTCAGCCAAGAACACGGGTTAAGATTTTATTATTGGGTTGATAACTAATAGTTTCTGGTTGTATAAACAAGGTTTTAGTCTTTCACGCGCGTCTCGATCGAACCTAGCTCATCAAACAAGTAAGTTTTTATAAAACTTTGAATTTAAGATATACTTTCGTGATTATGATGATGTATA
>BQNB010010325.1:0-84235 GCA_026074375.1 Tanacetum coccineum
TTTTGATTTATAGATAAACAAAGTGTTATCTATTCTTCTCCTAATAAACTTAATTTAAATAAGAAAAGTAGAGAGTGTCTCATACCATGCCCTTGGTGTTTTTTTAGTCCACAGAGGGCTTTGTTAAGCTTACAGACATACTCAGGGAACTCACTACTTTCAAAGCTAGGAGGTTGTTTAACATAAACTTCTTCTTTTAGTTTACCATTCGGGAAGGCACTTTTGACATCCATTTGGTAAACTTTAAAGTTCATATATGTGGCCAAGGCAAGGAATATCCTGATGGCTTCCATCCTTGCCACTGGTGCAAAAGTTTCATCATAGTTAATTCCTTCTTCCTGACTATATCCTTGTGCAACCAGTCTTACTTTATTCTTTGTGGTTGTGTCATGTTCATCTTTCTTGTTCCTGAATACCTATTTGGAACCTATGGCTATTTTTCCATAAGGGAGAGGAACAAAAGTCCATACTTTGTTTCTATAGAATTGATTCAGTTCTTCTTGCATGGCATCAATCCATCATGGGTGCTTCAGTGCCTCAAATACCTTCTTAGGTTCTATCTCAAAGAGAAAATCAGCAAATAGACATTCACTAGCTGAGGCAGCTGTAAGCTTGGCAGCCATGCTTCTTGTAAGCATGCCTTCACTAGGATTACCAATGATATTTACAAGTTTAATGTGTTGGTCTCTTGACCATCTATCTTGAGGAACAGGATGAGAACTTGTAGAGGCTTGATTGGATATATAAGGTTGAGGAATATTTAGGAGTAAAGATTCATTAATGGATACTGAGACTTTAGTGTTTAGCCCAGATGGACCTTTAGTGGGTTTGGTGATGATTTGTTCATCCTGAACATTTTGTTCAGGAGTTCCTTCAGTGTTGATTAGGTCAGGAGGACCTTCAGCATCCTTTGTGTGAGGTATTTCATGCTCATTTAGAGCAATTACTTCAGGAACATGGTTTTCTTGGGTGAGTTCAGTGAGTGAACGGCCATGAGGAATAACATAGTATAAGATATTAGAATTTGCTTGATATTGTCTAGATGGATCATCCTTATGAATAATTTCATTAGGAGGATATCTAGAGGAATCATCAATTCCAATCTTATCTACTAATGCATTGGTAAACCTGATGGCTTCCATACTCTCATCAAATGTTACATGATAAGTCTCCTCAACTTGTTGTCTTCTCATGTTGAAGACTCTGAAAGCTTTTGAGACAAAATAGTATCCTAAGAAATAGCCATCATCAGCCTTAGCATAAAATTTTCCTAGATGATCCTTGTGATTATAAATAAACACGAGGCATCCAAACACATGAAAATAGCTAATGTTAGGTATTCTTTTTTGGAATCTCTCATAGGGAGTCTTATCATGTCTTTTGATAATGATTGATCTGTTCTGAGTGTAACAGACTGCTTCAGTCTAAAAATGCTTAGAGAGTACTGATCCATTCAGCATTGTTCTAGCAGCCTGAATGAGAGTTCTATTCTTCATTTTAGCTACAACAATTTGTTCAGGTGTATAGGGAGAAGAGATGTTCTGAGAAATTCCTTTCTTATCACAAAAACTCTCAAGCTAGTGATTTCTAAACTCAGTCTCATTATCAGTTCTGATTTGTTTGACTTTCACATCATTTTGGTTTTCTACCATCCTGATAAAAGACATAATCATTTTAGGTTCCTGACTCTTCTTTATGAGAAAATGAACCCATGTGTACCTTGAGTACTCATCAACAATGACTATGGTATACTTCTCATTATTTATAGACATTGGACTTACTGGTCCAAATAAATTCATATGAAGAAGATGCAAACACTTCCTTATAGAGAAGTTTTGTTTAGTTTTGAATGAAGCTCTATGGTGCTTCCCTTTTTCACATGCTGAGCAAGGTTTATCCTTTGAATAAACTATGGAAGAAAGATCATGAACTTTGTTTTGTTTTGAAAGTTTATTAATGTTCTTAAAATTGAGATGTGATAGCCTTTTATGCCATAGCCAGTTTACACTTTTTGAGGCTTTGGCAAAGAAGCAGGCTCCATTTAGAGTCAGTGATGACATGTCAAGGAGATATACATCATTTCTTCTAGGTGCTATCAAGACAATTTATTTGTTAGCATTAAAGATTGTTCCTTGCTTATCATCAAATTATACAATATACTTTGCATCACAGAGTTGACTAATGCTAATTAGATTCTACTTTAGACCATTTACAAAGGCTACTTTTGTGAAAATAATGCCTCTATGTTTTATTGAACCATATCCCTCAGTAATACAAGATGAGTTATCACCAAACACTACCTTAAGACCTAGTTGCTCTACATATTTGTGCAGATAACTCTTGACACCAGTCATACTCCTTAAGCGTCTATTTTCCAGGTATCAAATGGGCTCCCTAATGTGTCTTTGCACAAATAATAAATTTAGGTTAGTTTCTTTTGTGAACCCACTTTTTGGTGGGCTCCCTGGCCTTTGTAGCTTGATTTTCTCACCTCTTTTGAAGTGATCAAACTCATTGTGGTCAGTGGTGGAGTGTATAGTGCTTCCACATGTATTACACTTTACACCAATTGAAGACTCAGTAGTTTGAGAGGACTCAGCTAGTACTCCTCCTCTGATATGAATGACATGATTGTGTCCTGAGGTAAAGTGATCATAACTTCTATAGATTTCACACTCAGTGTAGATTCTATAATCATCAGGTCTGTGATCATTGAAACCACAATGTGTGCATGGTGGGAAAGGCTTTGCCTTTGCTTTCAGGATCTGCTTGGAAGAAGATGCATACTGATAAGGCTGAGCCTTGTAGTTCTCACTCCTTTTTAGAGAAGCAGTATACATTTCTTGATCTGAGGTCCTATGATCCTCGTTTTTGCATATCATGCAGTAGATAATCCGATAGCAATCATCAGTTAAGTGATTGGTATAGTGACAGAGTTCACACTAAAGTTGTGGTTTTTGAATAGGCTTAGGCCTGAGTGACTTTGATGAGCCAGAATTCTAAACTTTGGGTTTAGAATCTTGACTTAAATCTGATGAGTCAACTGACTTAGATGACTCAGTCTTTTGAATAAGTGAATTTCATTCTTGATTCTTTTGGGTAGAATTGACCTTTTCATCAATTAACATCTAAACAAGTTTAGTTAATTCATTTATCTTTGATTCTTGTTTAGTGTCCTTGACTTCAGTAGGAACTAAAGGTGTTGTTGGCTCAGTTTCACTAACAGTGACAGTTCCTGGAACACTCTTGATTAAAGAATCTTGTGTTTTAGGTTTGTATGTTTCATGATACCTAAGCCTGATCTCTCTTTTGGAGAGTGGGGTTGGAAGGTCAATGGAATTACCTCTGAGCTTGGTGAAGCTCCTTGAATAATTTGCAGGGGAGGTAGAGGA
Source organism: Tanacetum coccineum (assembly GCA_026074375.1). Taxonomy (NCBI): domain Eukaryota; kingdom Viridiplantae; phylum Streptophyta; class Magnoliopsida; order Asterales; family Asteraceae; genus Tanacetum; species Tanacetum coccineum. The sequence continues at coordinate 3,393 of BQNB010010325.1, forward strand.
ATAAGGGATTATGCTTTAGAATCTTTGGATGATTCAGGGGTAATTATTGTTTTAGTGGGTTTAAGAGACTCATTAACAACTTTACTTTCAGGGACTATGATTCTTCCAGTATTAAAGTTTGGAAGTTTACTGTTAGGATTGAGTCTCTCAACCCAGTATTTAGATTTTTGGACCATTTTATGGTCATAACCCATGGAAGCGGGAATGAAAGGATTTTCATTTTCATTTATATTTTATGTTGATTCAGTGAATAATTCACCACCAAGAACTTTCTTTTTTTGGTGGGGAATTTTCTCACTGATGCATTGACTAATCTTTTTTGAGCTAGTTAGCCATTTTTCATTGATCTTTTTCTCCTATTTGAGTTGTTCTTGAAGAGAATTATTTAAATTAGTAAGTTCAGTGTTTTGAATTTGAAAAGTGACAGCATCAAGCTTAGCTTGTTTTAGGACTAATAGTTCATCTCTACACTTGTTTAATTTAAAAACAATTTTGTTATACTTAGAAAGTAAGTTTAATCTCTACTCTTCAACAAACTTGAGATCAATGTTGATATATTTGAGGTAATTTTGCCAATCGGCATCTTCATCCATAGAGAGAAGAATATTTACCTTTCTTATGGTGATGTCAATCCATTCACCATTGCAAGCATGATTCTTTCCAACAGTGAGCCCATCATCAGCTAGAGCCATCAGTACCTTAACCTAAGTTACTTATTCATCATCTGAGACCTCTTCCTCATCCAAATTAAAGGTTTCAATAGCTAAACCTTTGTTCTTTGGTTGGAAGGTCTTTGGGGTCTGAGACTTAGAGGGATTTACCTCAAGTAGTGCACGTTTAGCTTTTATTTTCTTATACTCAACCTTGTAGTCTTTTTAAATTTTAGGTTTAGCCTGACTACTTGAGTTTTGCAAAGATTGAATAAGTTTTGGAGTAAACTTGGGTTGAAAGCCTTTTGACACTAATGAATAACCAGTCACTGGTGATTTGTAAGACGGTTCAGACGTTTTAGAAAAGTAGTCTTTTGCAAAATGACCTTTCTTGCCACATTTGTAACATTCAGTGTTTTCATTTGCTTTTTGACTAGAAAACTTATTTCTTTTTTTATAAAACATTTTGAATTTGCCAAAAGGGCTCTTTCATGAAACTCAATATCTAAGTCTCTAAGATACTCCTCACTAGACCTTTCATCTACCTCATCATCATAATTTTCTTGGAAATCCTGTTTAACATTGTTAGAAAAGAAGGCAGTAGAAATAGCATTACTTGAGGGAGTGGTTATGAGGGCCTTTTTGATGTCAATACATTCTTTGGATTAGGTTATCCTTATAGACAAACATTCCATAGATATCTGCAAGGTCAAGAGTTTGAGTATGATTGGCATTCCTTAGTCCTTGAGAGAAGGTTAACCACTTCTCAAGGAGTCTGTTCACGAAACCAACATTGATTTCATGTTTAAAGAGGTTAACACCATCATTGGCAAGCTCATTGCGTAAGGTCTTATAACGGGTGTAGGTCTGTGAGAGACTTTCAGTGGATTTAGCCCTGAAAGTTTGATATTCAAGTTTCAGATTCATGATCCTATTTTCCTTAGTATCTGAGGGACCTTCAAAGTTGTGAACCAAGTTAGTCCATGTAGCTTTAGCTGTTTCACAGCTAATGACTGACTCTATTATGTCATCTGGTAGACATGATATAATGATGCTTTTAAGTCGTTGGTCTTGAACGACCACCCTCCTCTCATCTTGGGTCCATTAGGACTCAGGCTTATCATCACCTTTAGTAGTTTTTGGCTGAAATGGATCATCCTTAATACATTTTATGTAGTAAGGTTCTATTCCCGCTAAGTAGCAAAGCACTCGCTTTTTCCACTTATTAAATTTTCCCGACTCTATCTTAGGAGCAATAGCAGCATAGCTGCCTCCATTTTTATCAACTAGCTGGGGTACATTACTTACAGCAGCCATTTTAAGATCCAGGTTTTAAAAACTTTGAGCAGGTTTAAGTGTTAAAAGTTTTATAAACCTGGCTTTGATACCACTTGTTGTTCCCTCTTAGTTAGTGAACAATATCTACAAAGTTATCATTTACTAACTCATGGCTTGTAAGCAAAGCAAAGTATTTATTCTTTAAAAAGGTTTTGTGTAAGTAAAGATAAACAATAAGTAAAAGACAAAAAAATAACTTTATAACATTTAAATCTTTTTATTAAGAATTATACCTCATTGTATGCGGAACTACAATAGGGATTGAATGACAATGTGTGTGTGTGATCTCCTCACTAATAACTTTTCATAAACCTAAAGTGTTATGCAAAGTTAACTAATATGCTAACCAACTGAGCTCACTCAGGGACTTAGTAGATTTGGAGGAGTATGTGTTTGTGAAGGATACGACTTTGAATGCACAAACTTACACCTACTCCTTTACAAGAGTTCTATATATACTACTTAGGTAGGGTCATATCCACATGGGTGATAAGTGCATGTCCTAATGCTGATAGGCTAGTACACAACATACAGCTTTGTCTCTATTACATTTCTATTCTAAGTATGGGACAACAACACTTTCTAAGGTCAGTACTAACACTGACCTTTTCTTTATACCCTATTCAGGATAGTGGAATTTCAGACAAATAAGAGCTTGGATTTATCTGTTTCAAACTATTCTACCTATTCTTCAGTCTCTTGTCTTTAGGTTCTTTAAGTTGTTGGAGATCGTATGGGGTTCAGTAAGTCTATTGCCACAACTCACTGAACCCATCACCTTCTTTTTTGGCTCAGGCTTCATTCACTGAGTATCGCCTCACTGAATGCTAGAGTCTTTCTTATAGACTCAGGCTGAGCATCCTGGAGGTAACTCACTAAGTGACTGTTCACTCAGTGACGACTTTGAAATTTCAAAGGTTATTAACACTTAGGATATTTTGTATTCAAATCCTAAGTGAATGATCATTGGGCACTGAATTGGCCCAACAAGGACACAATTCCAAAAATGCACTTTGTGATCACAAACAAAGAACACAAATTGTATCTAAGAGTCCTATGCATTATCCTTATAATCTTGCCAGAACATTCAGAGTAATACTCTTTAGTGTCACAGTGACGAATGCAAATCCTTCCAGTGTCAACATCAAATAGCACTACGGTAGGTGACTTGCGAGATTCTATATGAATCAAGCTTGTGTTAATTGGATGTCAATTTTAGTCCAGTCTATAAATTGACGAATCAATCAGTCAGATAGTAACTAACTGATTTACTCTTCTCGTGTTGTCGGCTTGGAGATTTTCTGGTAATGAGAACAAGCTAATGCATGTGGAAACCCTGTCAAGGAGATTCTTTGAATCTACCTGATCACATGTGTAGTATTTATACTATAAAACAGGGAACTGAAGGTTATCGCAACCAAACTTCAACGAATGATAAAGCCATATTCGTCCATATTTGTTGTTTATTGTTAACCCTTAAGTGTAGGTTTAAACGATGGTGGCGAAGCTGAGTCGGATTCATAACCACATGCTCTTACTCAAAACTTAAAGTTTCAAGAAATCAAGCAAGCTTACGATTATACAAAGATAAAGACTTTCGCTACTCTGATATTTAACATCTTCCTTAAAGACATCAAGTTATCAAGTCAGTTTATTTAAGGAGATTGTTAGCAAGCTTTCAAGAAAACACAAAGTATGAGCATGTTGGTCCAAAGACACAAGATCGCAAGAAGGCAAAATATTACAAGAAGATCAAGTGATAATGCAAGATTTATGATCTCAAGAAGTTTGTTAATACAAATAATGTCTAAAAACATTATTTATATTTTTTGACCTCTCGATGTTTTGATAATAACAAAATGTAAAAACGTTTATGATAAAAATAAACGTTTATAAATTACTAACCGTAAAATTCTATTTCTAAGATTAATCACTTAAGGTATGGATAAACAAATCATTAAACATGATTAGTGATTAAGAAAATATTTTTCTTAAACCTTACATTTCTACAAAAGTGTTTTTATAAAAATATAAAAACAAAATATTTATTTATAAAAGAAATGTATTATTAAATAATAAATTTAAAATCAGATTTTTCCCCCCAAAATGGAAGGTTCTAAAACAGATAACACCTTCCCCACAAAAAGACAAAAAGAGGAGCGTAGTCTACGGCGGCCCCCTTATAGGCCTGGCGGCCCCCTAATATATTTGGGACCGCCGGGACCGCCGCCAGCACAACGACTCTTTTTGTCTCCTATAAATACTGGGCCACCCCATCTGAAAAACAGAACCTCTTGCCACGAATTTTCTCAGATCTACTTTTCTCTCTTCTTTCTTTCTTTCTAAAACACATATCTTAATCACTAACATACCTTGATCTTGTTTCAAGTGATTAATTCTTTCTTCCTCTTTTCTTCTTCTAATCAAGTGCAAGAGAAGAACAATCGTATTCTTCTACATACGAATTGTTATTAAGTGATCTCCTTCTTCCTCCTCAAGATCACAAGTCTTTATTATATTAACTTTGTGTTGTTGTGTAAATTGGATTGTGTGTAGATCCAATTGTGTAAATTGTGTATTTGTGATTTGGATTGGTGTTCAATCCAAGAGTATATATCTTTGAGTGTGTAAAGACTTATGAAGTCTTAGAATTGTTCTAGCTAAGATTAGGAATCGACATCTAGCGTTAGTGCAAAAAGATAGTAAGCGACGTGTAAACGTTTCTCCGCCAAAATAGAAGTTTGTTGACTAGTGAAATCTCCGAGTGGATTTACTCGGGATGGGAATTAAGGAACGAAAGAGGTGCTTCGTTACTGAACCACTATAAATCTTGTGTCTTGTTTTGTATACGTTTCCTTTCTCTATCACTCTATATTGTTTATTAGTTTACTTAGTTCATTACATTAGATAGTATAGTTTTGTAAATCATATTGTAGATTGATTGACACACAACTCGAATCAAAGCATTTATAACAAAGTTTTAGAAAACGGTCAAATAAACCGTAAACTATTCACCCCCCTTACTAAGTTTCCCACAATTGGTATCATGAGCCAAGGTCACTTAAAATTTTTTAAAATATATTTTATTTTAAAGCTTGGATCGATCTATGGAATCCGACAAATATCCTAGAAGGCAATCTATGCAAAGGAACACCACTTTTGAAAGTGATAGTTTTAAATTTTTATAGGAAAATAGATTCAGACATATGTTAATCAAAAGATCTAGATCTTTGTCATGTTATTTACAAAAGGTGATTTTCAAACCCATTATTCAAAACTCTGAAACCAAACTCGAGAGGTTGGTCCTTTTTGAAAAACAAACTGATGATCTAAAATAGAAGGCTGGCGAAAATACTGAAGTGCACAAATGGTTATTTACAATGCTAGCCTAGAAAAGAATATGAAGGAATATCATGTGTAAATACAGCAAAAGAAATTTGGAAAACTTTGTTAACACCCATTCAAGTAATGAGCCAAAGTCAAAGCAATAAGCTTAACCTTTTGGTTCCAACACCAAGACTCAATGCGTCATTTCCGAAGACGAATCTATAGATAGTGCTTTTGCTAGATTTAATACTATTATTACTAGTCTTAAAGCTCTTGATGAAGGTTAATTCTAGTAAGAACTACGTAAGGAAGTTTCTTAGGGCTCTACATCCTAAATGGAGAGTACAGGTCACGGCGCGATTTGAAGAGATCTAAAGACTTAACATCACCTATCTCTTGATGAGTCTCATAGAAATCCTCAAAGTACCATAAGATGACATCAAGAAAGATTCCGAAATATCAAAGCAAAAGTTGAAAAGGAAATTTCTTGCTTAAAAAGGCCTAAGAAAGAATCCAGTGGATTAAGAGTGCTCAACCTTCTCTGGGAGTGAAGACGAATAGTACGCCCATGCGGTAAAGACTTCATGAAGTTCTTAATTCTTTAAGAGAAGAGGTAGATTCGTGAGACACCCTCGGAACGACAAAAATACCTTTCAAAGAAGTCGAGACGACAAAAACGGCAAAAGTAAAAGGAAGTGATTTAGATGCAGAGATCCAAATCATCTTATTGGAGAATGTCTAAAGCCACCGAGAGACAAGAACCAAAGAGCATTAGTTGGAGGTTCTTGGAGCGATAGCGGTGAAGAAGATAATGAAAAGATCCAAGACAAGACATGTCTTGTAGCTCAAGCACCAAATGAGGTACGTTCCGGATCTTCTTACTTTAGTGATGAAATTGATGATTTAGCCTTAGACAATGAATATGATAAATTGTGCAAAATGAGTTTAAAGATAATCACTAAGAACAAAAGGTTAAAAGCTATTAGAAATAGTCTAGAAAATGAGCTTAGAGAATTAAAAGATAAATTGTCCACACTCGAGAAAAACAAGGGAGTTGATATTGATTGTGCAAAGTGTCACACACTTAAAATTGAAAATGAAAAGCTCAAAGAAGAATCTACTAGATTAAACAAATTTGAAAAGTGTACACATTGCTTGAATGAAATGTTAAATAATCAAACCCTCCGGTGATAAATTAGGTTTAGGGTTTAATTCATTTCCAGCATCATCTAGTGGAACTAAGGAAATAAAATTTGTAAAAGCTCAGAAAAAGACGTCTTCTGATGGAGGTCCCATAAATATGGGCGGCCCCCTTAATGTTCAGGCGGCCCCCAAAATAAATATGGGACCGCCACCAGCAACGCCTGGTTCTGAGAAAAGTGTGTCTTTTCAAAAATCTATTTTGGGTCCTAGACCAAAACACATAATTGTAAACAAAGTCAAAATTCCTGTGGCTAGTGACAATGAAGTCAAACAATTTTATAAACCATTGACAAAGCCCGGAGTTGGATTTTCAAAAACCAATTTTAGATCAAAAACTCCACCTCCTAGAAGAGTCAATAATAATTATTCTCGTCCTAAAACACCGCAACCAAAAAGACATGTTGGTCGACAAAACCAACCTCATGGATTTCCCGTAAGTTGGAACAACTTTCCACGTCAAAGTTACATACCATGGGAAATGTGTCTTCCGTTCTCACATCCCAACCAATTGCATCAAATGCAAGGGATGTTTGGCACTAACAACTTTGGACCCATGAGATATTGGGGACCAAATGTTTGAGTTACTGTCTTATATAAATAGATATGCCTTGGAGTCGACTTGGAGCCCGACGAATGGATCAAGGATAGTGGATGCTCCAAACACATGACGGGCAACCGAAAGCTCTTCTCCACTTACAAGGCATACAATGGAGGTAACGTCATTTTTGGTAGTAATCTTCGCGGTAACATCATTGGCAAAGGTACGATTTCTAATGACTCTCTCAAAATAGATAATGTAGAACATGTTGATAATTTAGGATTTAACTTGCTAAGTATAGGACAAATATGTGATAATAAGTGTAGAGTAACTTTTTCTGAACATGATAGTGAAATCACTAAGGACGGTAAAGTCATAGGTAGAGGTATTAGGAAGAAAGGCTTGTATGTGATGAAATTAGGAAATAAGCCAAAAGACAAAATATGTCTTGCAACGATTGATGAAAACTCCACATTGTGGCATAGGAGATTAGGTCACGCTAATATGCGTCTCATTCAATCGTTAGCTTCTAAGGAATTAGTTAGAAACTTACCTAAGCTTAAGTTTGATCAACATTTTTGTGATGCTTGCAAAATTGGAAAACAAGCTCACGTTAGTCACAAAGCTAAGAACATAGTCTCAACGACTAGATGCTTAGAACTTCTCCACATGGATCTTTTTGGTCCATCCGCCGTACGGAGTTACGGAGGAAACCGCTACACCTTAGTCATAGTAGATGACTACTCTAGGTACACTTGGACTAGATTTCTTAAGGATAAAACCGAAGCTTTCGATCAATTCGAAATATTTAGTAAGAAAATCCAAAACCAATTAGGATGTACAATAGTGTCAATAAGAACCGACCACGGTAGAGAATTTGATAATGAAGTGCAATTTGGAGAGTTTTGTAATGCCAATGGTATTACTCATAACTTCTCGGCTCCACGCACTCCTCAATCAAATGGCGTGGTTGAAAGGAAAAATAGGACACTTCAGGAAATGAGTAGAACCATGTTGAACGAGCAATCGTTACCACAAAAGTTTTGGTGTAACGCCGTAGATACTTCAACATACATTCTCAACCGAATCCTAATTAGAGCCATCCTAGGAAAAACACCTTATGAAATCTTGAGAGGTAGGAAACCTACTCTTGACTATTTTAGAGTGTTTGGAAGCAAGTGCTTCATTTTAAACACCAAAGACTACCTTACCAAGTTTGACCCAAAGTCATACGAAGGTGTCTTTTTAGGATACTCGCAAAATAGTAAAGCCTATATCATTCTTAATAAACACACTAGGAAAATCGAAGAATCACTCAACGTGACATTCGATGAAACTCCTCCACCCTCTAAGACATCACCCTTGGTGGATGATGACTTAGATGAAGAAGAAGCTATTAGGGAAATCGAAAAGAAAAACCTAGAAAATGTTGTTGAGGATGAAACATTAGAGATTGACGAAATAGTCAATATTAAGGAATCTAGGAACCATCCCTTAGAAAATGTTATAGGAAACCTTAACCAAAGAACCCTTAGATCACAAGCCCAGAACCAAAGTAACTTCTACTGTTTTATATCAACTATAGAACCTAAGAATGTGAATGAAGCCTTAGGAGATGAAAGTTGGATAGTCGCCATGCAAGAAGAATTAAATCAATTCATTGCTAACGACGTTTGGGAGTTAGTTCCACAACCTAAGAATATGACAATTATAGGAACTAAGTGGGTGTTTAGATAAATTCATTGCTAACGACGTTTGGGAGTTAGTTCCACAACCTAAGAATATACAATTATAGGAAAACTAATGGGTGTTTAGGATTAATTAGACGAGACGGTATTGATTCTAGAAATAAGGCAAGGTTAGTGTATTTTTTGTAGTTAATTATTTGCTCAAGCTACAACCAACAAGAGGGGCAATCGGTATGATGAAACTATTCCTGGTTGCTAGACTTGAATCGATTAGGATATTATTAGCCTATCTTGCGCCTTGAGAATTTATGATTATCCAAATGGAGTGTAAAAAGTGGCATTCCTAAAACGGTTTTAATCAATGAGGAGGTATACTGGCACAACCTCGGGAATCATTGTCTTTCAAAAAAAACAAGATGCCATGTTTATAAATTTAAAGAAAGCTTTATATGGTCGTAAAACAGTCTCCTAAAGCTTGTATAGATATATTAAAATCTTCTTTTCTTATGAAACAATGAAGTATAAAATTTGGAATGGTAGATAACACTCGTTTTACTAATAAGATAAAAGTTCCAAATCTCATCATTGTTTAAATATATGTTGATAGACACATATATTCGTTCGACTTCTCAGACATGTGTGATGAATTTGACAAAATCACGCATGACGAGTTCGAAATGAGCATGATGGGTGAACTTAACTTATTCCTTGGATTGAAAATAAAACAAATGGAAGACGGTATATTCTTTAATCAATTATATTAAAGAAATGCTTAAGAAATTTGGTCTAGAAGATTCTAAACCAATGAAAATTCCCATGTCCTCTGATACTAAACTCACAAAAGATGAAGAGTGTGAGTCGGTAGATAGTACAATTACGAGCATGATACATAGTTTATTATACCTAACAACAAGTAGGCCCGATATCATGTTTAGTGTCTGTCTTTATTCCGCTTCCAAGAGGCTCCTATAAACTCTCACCTGAAGCGTTTAAACGTATCTTCTGAATACAGTTAAAAGTACTAGATACATTAAAGGCACTACGCACTTAGGATTATGGTATCCTAAGGGGACCGGCATAGAAACCGTAGTATATGCCGACTCTGATCATGCGGGAGATTATGTGGACCGAAAGAGCACTAGCGGTATTTGTACGTTCGTGGGATGTTGTTTGACATCTTGGTTCTCGAAGAAACAAACCGCTCTTGCTATATCCACTACCGAAGCCGAATACGTAAGCGCCGGAAAGGCATGTCAACAAGCACTATGGATGAAACAAGCTCTCATCGACTACGACGTACGACTCGACGACGTTCCCATCATGTGCGACAACAAAGGCGCGATTGACCTTAGCAAAAACCCGGTGCAACATTCTCGTACCAAACACATCGAAATACGTCACCACTTTCTTCGCGATAATGTCCAGAAAGGACATATCTTAATCGAAAAAGTGCCGTCCGTCGACAACATCGCCGACATTCTTACTAAACCCCTTAAACGTGAATCGTTTAACTATCTACGTCTTGGTTTAGGAATGATGGAACACATTCCATAAACCTTATGTGTCCGCTTCTCCTTCTTCTAGTTTTGATTCTAGTCCGTGTTCCACTCCGTGTCGTGACAACTTGAATACTTCATCCGAAGTACTTTAAGCATTTTTAATTCGCGAAATGCAAATTAAAATGTCACTCCTCTTTGTTAAATTTTCGTCAAAAACTCAAGTCAAAAACCCTCTGCTGAGGGCGACCCCTATATAGGCGGCCCCCCAATATATTTGGGACCGCCAGGAGATATGGGACCGCCATCAGCAGACCATATTATGGGACACTTAAACAAAATTTTCTCAAAACACAAAAACTAACACCCCTTACCTGCTGCCATTGACGAACATGACTCAAAACCCACCAAAACTCAAAATCAACCATTAAAACATCAATTGAAGATCAAATCAACACTAATAATCAATCCTAATATCACAAAGATCATCAATTGTAAGTCATTTCATTTATTTTTTTTCAATTTGAGTGTAGGGTTCATGATGAACACCAAAAATCAAAATTGGGGATTTTCCATTTTTCTTTCAATTTTGTACAATTAAGACTACTAGGATACAATATACAACTGATATGCTTCCTGTTAGATATTAGAAAAAGACTCGGTCACCCCATGTATTTTACTGTTCAATATAGCTCGTAGTTTAATAGGTAAACGTATGACTTTCGGTATTGAACCGGGTACTAATACCGGTGTATTTGTAAGAACTATAAATACCTTCTCCAACATTGGAAGAGGTAACATCATATTCATTTTACACACATCTTTAGTGTGTTTTTAATTAGTTTTTCTCTCTCACCATTCTCATCTCTACCTAACATTCTCCTCTTTAGATCTCTCTTAGTTCTATACATGTTTAGTGTGAATCGGGAACCTACAATTGGCATCAGAGCACGGTGGATTTGTGGTTGATTCTAGTGGTTTAAACTAGATCAATTCGTCCTCAATTTTTTGAAGAACAATAAGCCCACGCTCAAAGCGCTTTATTTGAGCTATTTGTTGTTAATCTTGGAGTTTTTCGTGTTATAACATGTTAAACAGTAGATGTATTGGTTTTTGCCTTCCAAGTGAAACTCAAACGCCTCAAGTTCGATTTCTATAAGCTTATTTAAGGTTTGAGTTCTTCGTGGAGGTTTGCTTCTTTCCTTGATGATTCCGCGAAGAAATAGATGTTAAGGAATGCTTAATGCTTATAAAGGGTTAGCTTATAATTGGATATTTTAGCTTTGTTCGTGGTTAATAAGCATATTTGGCTTAATTTTGGCTAGATTTCGAATGAGTTCCCTTCTGAATGGAGGTTTGAATATTTAAATGTTAGTTCTTTCCGGCGGTTTTGAACAAAAGATAGGGACAAGATCCAGATTTTTAGGAAAAGGTAGCCGGCGAGTTGACCAGGTCAAAGGCGAGTTGCTTAAGTTTTCTTCCGGGCTTAGAGTATTGCTTTATCCACAGGCGAGTTTTGCTTATCACGCGGTTGATATTTTATTGATGCCAACGAGTAACAAAACTAAACCAGCGAGTTACTTCTAAAACACGGCGGTTTGCTATTAATATATTGGCGGCGATTGCCTGTTAGGCCGCGGTTTGCTCAATCCAAAAAGACAGTTTGGTTGCTTTGCTCAATCCAACGACAACCCCTTTTTAGCGACACTAGTTTTTTCGCCGAAAAATTAAGTAAATTTGTAATTTTTTTTCTATAGCCTTTTTAGCTTATTTTTACATCAAATTCAAATTTTGGTAATCTATGTTAAAATTTTTTCGTCGACATACCTTGTAGCCTTTTAGCTTATTTTTACAAACCAAATTTAGCTTTTTGGTAATAGAGTAAAAATTATTTTTTTCATAATCCAACTTGGCCAAATTTCAAACAAATCAAAACAAACCATAAACCAACAACCAGAGTACCTATCAAGATAAACAAACCAAAAACAAACAAACCAAATCACAAACAATATTCCTTCACGGTTTTCTATTTATTTGTAAAAATCCCGTTAATCTTTATCGGTTTTTAATCATACACTTGTAAACTCCCGTGAACGTTAATTGCATTTAAGAACCACACAACATCAATCACATTAATCTACTTTTAAAATCCCTATTTATTTCACACATCGAATTTCCAATGAACATCTTCTAATTCTAATATCAAAAAAAAGAGAGCTTCAACAGACGCAACAGCTCGCAAAACAAAAGGCACTCCAACCTGCATGAACATGGTTTGAACAACACTCGAGAGCCACATCTTCATGATCTCATCTCCTTAATTCGCCTTATGCTGTTGATGCATTTAAACCAACATTTTGCTACCCCCCATTCTTTGGTGAAGAGCACCAGATCTTTCAAATTGAAGAGTTTTCATTAATCGGGATCATTAAGGCTACAACTTGAAAAGAGAATCTCATGGGGTTTAATGCAACACAGACTTGTCTTCCAAGCCCTCAGAACACAGTTCAAGGATTTCTTGCTCAAAAGGGGTAAATGCAACGGATCTTCTGAATCAAGGTTGGCAACAAGACTTCGAAGACTTTACGCGTTGTGAACCTAGTGCGTACAGACGTGAGTTACTCTAGAACCTGGATACACTTGAATCGGTCATTCATAGAGTTGTAAATACATATGGTGTATTACGCATGAAAGAAAATGAAGTTAATGCACTAAAGGAGAATCGGACAGCCAATTGCATGATGAAATACTTCATGAGCATCCAAATAGTCAATGTCAAGATGCAGTCTCATGATATTCCAGGATCAATCCAGTTCAAGCAATTGGATGACAAACTACTGACATTGTATCAAAAAGCCAGTTTGATTAGAGCCTGAAAATAACAATGCATTCAGTAAAATCCAGAATTGAAACTCAGATGCAAAGGTCAAGAGGAAAAGGTCGATATGCGTGGAGCCGTTGATTTGGGTTGGTTGTCACAGAAAGCAGTGGAGCAAAGCCCGACAAGACAGGATACAAGTAGCAGTTCAAGGAATTATACCCACACAAGCGTTGATGCAGTATATCGGACCAGTTAAATGACGATGAGCCATTTGCTGAGGTAACAATTGCCTCTCTACATAATATCCTTTGCTAATGAAAAAACAGCATACTGAGCAATCTGAACCTAGTCAGGAACACACATCTGTTGGAAATCTATTGATAGCAATACCACTCCTATTCAATAAATATTGCCATGGGAGGAGAGAATTGACCAGAATGCTTTTGCTTAAAATTGAGCTTCTACAAACGAAAGATATGGTTTGATAAGGACATTTACAATGAACTTTCAAAACACGATTCTTATACAACTTGGAAAACATTGCATTTCACATTGAAATACAAATTCCACAAAAGGAAGAAAGTTTTCACAAAGTAACAAACCATGTAGAAATCAGGATTTTCCTGAATTTCGTGAATGTTTTTGTGATTAAAGATTTGAAAGCTCAGCTACTGGCAGAACCACAACTTAATTATTGCAACTGAAGAAACAAATTAAAAGTGGAAGGAAACAAGTAATGAAGCCCAAAGTTAAAATAATAACATCGAAATGTAATTGAAACTATTACATCGAATTAGAACAACAGAGTGAGTGTCTCACAATACTTGCAAGCAAATGAGCAACTACATAAAGAAAATGAGCATTTGAAACAGACTTACAAAGAACTTTTTGATTCAATTAAAAAGAAACGCATTCAGAATAAAGACAACAGTGAATCTTTAATTTCTCAAATTAATCAAAAGTCTGTCGAAAAATGCTGATTTTAAAAGCTCAGATTCCAGAAAAGGTTTTTTGCAAATGCGGCAAATTAAATAAATGAACTAAGATAGTTAAAAAGGAAATATAGTAGATTCTAAGTTTAACCCAAAGCATTACAATTCTTTGGGGAACCCCGCATTTACACCCATCTAAGAAACCATTATTTTTAGACAACCGAATGCTTTACGTCTGAATTGACCTAACGAATTTCAAGACCATCGGTTTGGCATCCCCCCCAAGTTGATGAGAAAAATGAATTTGTCAAAAACAGTCACTCCTCATTTATTTGCCTAAAGTTAGTGAATCTGCTGCTTAGCAATAAAACCTCATCCATGTGAATGCCACCTAACTACTCTAGGAATACATAAAGAATCCAATGGTTTCTAATTGATATGTTTCATGCGTACCTTTCTAGAGGATGCTAGGAACATGACACAAACATAACCACAGGATCCTAATCATAGGTATAATGGCCTCTACTAGAGCACACTGCACTCCTAATGCTTGTACACCAAAACTTAGAAACATATATATGAGTTCTCCTGTATCTAAGTGTAGTGGTGGAATGTCAAATGGTGAGCCTCTAGTAGATCACTCTAGGAATTCTAGTTTCTTCTTTGGACTTCAAAAAAAGTTATTTTGTTCGATTTGGTTCATAAAATATATCTTAAACCAAATCATGATGATTGTATAAACAAAGATCCATGAATAAGGTGAACTCTCGTGCTAAAAGTTCAGTCCCCCCAAGATCAGAAAACAACAATCCCGTTGAAATCCAACAACCAACACTCAAAACCTGGTAGGCAGAATGTATAGGATAAGGTTTCTCTCAATAATCTTCCGCTGTGCATGAGAAACCACACACTCCTAGATCTTCTAATCTTTAGGTGGAACCAACGGGTAGAATTTTCAAGACATGTTAGTCTTAGGTGGAATACCTACTGAAAAAGGTGCGCACATAGATAGCCACAACCAAAGTTTGAACAGTGAACCTCCAAATGGTTCAAATGATGATATCACTAACCTATATGAATGCAATCAAACTCTTTTATGTTAGTGCAGAACTTCTAACTCAAGTGCAGGTACATCGGTCAATCACTTTAAAGGAAAGAACTCGGTAGTTTGTTTTACCAAAAAGGACTGAATATCTCATACGTCAGGAGTTCAAGGAATTCAAATCTGATGAACATACTTCAAATGATGTCTGTTCACATCAGTTCAGGTCTCCTTCTTCATCTTGATGTCGTTTGGACAAAATAGTTCAAGCCTCGTTCTTCATCAAAAGCTGTTTGGATAAAACGGTTCAAACCTCGTTCCTTAATGTCAAATCTGTTGGCATCTCTTCAAGCCTGTTTCCTTAAAGTAAAGAAATGGTGTAACGCCTTCAGAGCAAAAGAGAAAGTGTACGTGTCAGTGCATTTATCCTTGACAAAGAAAAGAGAATTCTTTTCGGTCATTAGAAGCTAATATAACACAAACATCCAAGTTTGTTAGCTCAAGTAAATGGCTTGTAATCAAATGTTAGATTGCAACCCCATCTTCAGATAAAAGGAAAATGTACGTGTTAGTGCATTTATCCTTAATAACGAAAAGAGAAATCTTTTTGGTCCTGAGCTACTTTCGAAACACTCTTCTTGTTTTTGACCATTCTCATTAACAAGCTTCATATTTTCCCATGCTTGTTCGTTAGTTAAGTGGACCAACGTACATTAGCTGGTATTATAATTCACTAGATCAAAAATGGCAATCGCATATGCAATTTTTGAAGGGGAGAATAGTGAATTAAATGTGATTAAAATGGTTTATCTTGGTCTTTGAATGTGTATAAAATGGTCAAATGTGAAAGTGTAGGGTGTTAAATCTGTAAGGTGTTAAATCTGTCTGTAGGGTGTTAAATCTGTCTGCTAGGAGATTAAGATAATCTAAAATGCCTTGGATCTTGCTTAATGTTAGATAGCGGTTGCATATTCTTGATGGCGGAATGTTAACCTACTGCATGGCGGTTTGGTGATCTGTTGGGCAGCGTCTTAGGCCAATTGTCCATGTCTTGGCCCAATAAGCCCAATAAACCTCTTAGGCCTATTCCAAAGGACCATTTGTCTTGTTGACTCTCATACAGGCTTAGTTAACTTGTCATTGAGCCTATCAGATAATCTCTAGACCATCGACCAAGGTTGACCAATGTTGACTTAACCCAATGTCCAGTGACTCTAATGTGGAATATCTTCGTGCTAATCTGAATATCAAGGGCATGTCAAACTCAAGGCGAACATCTTTATCTAACGTTGATTATATGCTATGTTTGTCTATCTTTGTTGATATTCTTTAACAGATACGATGGCAGAAGAGAATATTCCTGCACCTGAACCTACAAGATGAGATGAACAGATCCTTCATTGCTCAGAACAGTTACAGATTGGAAAGGGAAACCTTCTCTAAGATCTACAGAAGTTGCAGAAGAATCCTATCTTCCACATTTCAGTTGATATTTCAAGAACACAAACTTCGTTAGGGCATTCACTGCATCAGCAAATTCCCTTCTATCTACATTCAGCTGTTCTGGAATACTCTGACTCATGATGCAAAGACTGGGGTTTATAGCTTTCAAACTTGATGAAAAATGGTTTACTCTGAGTGCTGATCTTTTTCGGAAGGCCTTAGAGATCACTCCTGCATGACAACATCGTCCCTAAACCAGACTTAGCTTTGGAATTAGGTAAATCTATCAGCTTAACTGAAGCTGAAGAAGAAGTTGTTGCAAGAGAAGTTCATGCTACTCATGCAAGAATTGTGTATGAATCTGAACCCGAGCCCACACAAAGAAGACAGTCTGGTATTGCTTTTAGAGATTCCTTTATTGTGTCAAAGAAGAGGTCTTCTGATTCGTCTAAGAAGCTCAAGGGTATTCAAACTCTTACTCCTGCTGAACAAGAGGCTGCTGACATAATGAAAGCTCTCAAGGAAAGCAAGAAAATGAGCAAGAGACAGCCTGGAACTGGAGGCTTAAATGAAGGAACTGGTAACTGATCGTGCCGGATCCACACCGTAAATATATATAATATATAATAAAATATAAAATATATAAATAAGTGTAAAAACCAACAATCAATGATACCGAGACCATACCTGATCCAAGTCATCAGACAGTAACGTCAACTCCTCCAGTAATTGCTCCCTTCACAGATGTCTCATCTATTAAGCCGTCGTCACTGACTGGTCCCTCAGGTCTCTCCCCACCAATCAACACGGAAGCTACAACAATCACCACATCTCTCCCTGAAATCACTCCATTCATCGCCCTTCAGCTAAGAGTGGCAAGATTGGAGCAAGAGATGTCTAAATCAAGAAGACTGATCACTCGCTGAAGTTACGGCTTCAATTAGATTCCAAGTTCCTACGGCTTTGATAAATAATCTAGAACAAAAACTTGATGATTCTCTTCCTTAAGGTTCTAGAATGAACACACTGCAGATTTAATCGAGAATTACTCTGTGCTTGTATCATGCCCAGAGTCTATCCAGAATCAAAGAATCTGAAAAGAGTCCGGAAGAGATTTATCAGAATCAAAAAGGAACCAGGTGAGAGAGAAACAAGATCAACTTACTGCCATCAGGTCATTCTGATAAAGTTAATCTGAAGAATTCGATCAAAAGAGTGGCTCTCCTTCAAGCAAATAAATAAGATCAAGTCATTGCCACAGAAATACTGCCAACTACCATCAATACCATGCACTTATTAAGACTTTGATAGCAGATGAATGATGCCATGGAAAAGAAGTTGTAGACAAGGTTAAAAACCCCCAATATAAAGCATGACATTGATGATGATGAAGATGACATGAAGATGATGAAATCAAACAGGGTAATGTCAACAAAAAGGAGAAACAAACCGATTCAAGTGCTTCTGGGTCTAGCTCACCTCCTAACAAAAGATGAATGATCAAAGTTCGAAGAAACCACGGAAGACTGATGGCATCTTCTTTCTTCCAAACAAGCACTTCTGATCATAGCCGGATGCCCTTGATACCCGAAAAAAGCACTTTGGAGGGATACAGTTTCCTTGAAAAACTTGTAAAGCTGGATGTCAAAGAAACAAAAACGCACTGCAATGTCCTTCAGCAGAGGCAAGATACGTGGCGTTATCTGGCAAGTTGTGCTCAAGTAATGTGAGAGGACACAGCTTCCAAGATTATGGCTTCAACTACAACAAAATTTACCCGTTGTATTGCATCCGAGTCAGCCATAAGCAACATCATGGCAACCCCGAACAACATTCTCATACAAAGCACGTCCATACTCGGTAGCACCTCATAAAGGAACTAGGTTTGAAAATAATTATTAAATTATATTTTGTCAGAACAAATTCCAATTAGCAGATTAATTTAATGAAGCCTTCCTAGGATCGTTTTTTTGTATCTGTCAGAAGGATTGGTGTAAATGTTTGACTCCAGCAAAACTGGAGGTTCTGACAAACATAACTGCTTGATATTATCATCAAACATCATCTTGTAAATAAATAATAAAAAAAATAAAAAAAATAAAAAAAAAAAATGGCTTATGTACATTTCTGTGCATAACCCGGGCCTCATCGTAAAGGAAAATACACGTCTCAGTGCATTTTTCCTTAGCAACGAAAAGAGAAGTCTTTTCGGTATTGAGCTACTCTAACAAAACATTCAAAGTTTTGAGCTCATGACAATGGCTTGCAGTTATTTCTGACTGCAACCCGCTTTTCAATCTGAGGAACGCATGTCGTCGAAAAGACAGCTGTTCCTGACAACGGGTAATTAATTTTTCCCGGGCATGGATTATTTCATATCCATGCATCATAAGAATAAGTGTACGTTTCAGTGCATTTATTTGTCAAAATAAGAGAAATCTTATTTCAATTGGGAAAAAGTTGTCTTCACAATGAATCAATATTTTCAGTAATCACGAAAAGATTTTCAAAGATAATTCGACCTCTCAAACAATGACTACAACTCTTTAAATAGAAAACGGGTCATTATTTGAGGGGGAGAAAGTGTCAAATAATCTTTTAAACAGTCTTTCAAAATAAGTCAAGGATTAAACAGTTGAAGTTTTTGATAATGACACTTTTAAAGGAGTTAATTCATATTAACTACATGTTCATAGAATGGTCATTTGCTTCAATCAATTTAGGGACTTATTTGCAATTGATGACTTATGATTTCATGCTTTAAACAACATACGACTAATAATGCCAACGCGTCATAGTTTTAAAAAGACTTATGAAGTGTTTTTTGAAAATTTATATCGTAGTTTAAAAAGCTTGAAACTGATTCTCACTGGATAGATTTAAGTTTATTAATTCTGCGAACTAAACAATACGATCTCAAGCATGTGTGCATATAAGGATTTTTTTCAGATTCTGAGTATCTGAAACATCAAGGGGAAGGAGTCAATTAAACAAAAGGTAACAACAACTACACGTGAAGAATCCATAGCCTTATTTAATTGTAGGCCAACCGGAAGACAAATGTCTTTACCGCAGAGAAAATTCAGTGTTTTTATCGTGTTACTTTCCGGTGCGCAATTCCAACCCATAGGGACAGAGAGATATCTTGTCATTTATTGTAGGCATCAGTTTTGAGATACCAGGGAAATGTGTTGGCAAAGAAGATTGGAGCAAAGAAGTTTGGTTACTGATTCAATTAATGCTTCCTTTAACAGTCAATCACCAACATGTTTTTAAAGGATTAAAATAATTTTGATCAAAGAGGTACCATATTGGTATGATAAGCATGATAATATATCCTTCTATTAAGACAGTATCCGATAGAAAGAAAAGTGTACATTGACTAGTTGTCTAAGTGGTTTCAGTTCGTTCTACTGAGAGGTAAAATTGAGATATTCCGGGACTTAGTGACTTTGGTGTTTCAATATAATCATCACTATCAATTTAAGAGAAATTAGACATCCGGACTTAATTGAATTTGGGTGTTGCGGTTTCGAAATTAATTACGTACTTTAAAGATTTGGGCATCAAGACTTCAAGACTTCTTAATGCAAATTGCAAGAAGGCTTTGAAATCACTCAATAAAGGATTGCTGATTCCAAGGGAGCTAGACAGACTTCCAAAAGGAGAGTATCGAGACGGACTACAGACTGCTACAGGATCAAAATGACTATGTCATTTTCGGTTTGAACATTTTCAGGTCCTGTCTCATACATAATCTTGTGAATATATAAATGTGTAGTGTAGACTTAATTATAGGCTAATATAAATAGTGATTGAGTACAAATTTTCAAGAATTTCTTAGAAAATTCAAAATCTTTCAATTAGAAGTACTCCATCACCATCTTATATATCAACTTCAATGATTAGCGGGTGAGCATTAATATGTTCGAACACGCTTGTGAATAATTGGCACAGCATTTCTCCGAAAGTTTATAACATAATTTTAAATCAATTGATATACCAAAATGTCAAATGATTTGAAATTCTTGATAAGGGTAGAAAACTGTGATTAAAATATGTAATTGTGATCATAATTACACAAGTGTATACTCCCCAACATAGCTAAACAAGATTTCGGAAACCGATGTCACATGTTGAGGGGGAGCGTTTC
The DNA here is from genome assembly GCA_026074375.1 of Tanacetum coccineum. Lineage (NCBI taxonomy): Eukaryota > Viridiplantae > Streptophyta > Magnoliopsida > Asterales > Asteraceae > Tanacetum > Tanacetum coccineum. Next base: position 24,024 of record BQNB010010325.1, read on the forward strand.
TGAAAAGCAAAAACAATCGGGTACTAAACACTTTGATAGTTATATCATAAGTACCTAATTGAGTTTTTGAAAGTGGTTTTATGGCAAGGTGAACTGTACCAAAAGACTGACCATAGATTTTACTGTTATCAAAGTTTATACAGGATGGTATAGGTCAGGTACTCTTTTCCCATGATTCCTGCAGAATCTGTAAGGGATCTACCCAGGGAAAAAAACTTAAAAGTCCACTAGTTAGTGTAGAAAGTCCTTAGTAATGATAAAAAGGATATAAATTGAGGAAAATGGAATAATTCAGACTGAGATGGAGCTAAGTACTTGAATAAACCCTACAAGGTTTCAGTCATCGAAATCTTGGTAAGCACTAAAGGGTGAAGAATGAAAAAGAATTGTACAATAAAGGGTGTAAAGAAAGAAGCCCTCTCATACACTTAGTGCAGAAACCAGGGTCAACACATATGCTATCAAAATCACGTAAATGATTGCTACATTGAAGTGACATCAATGGACCCAGTGATGCAATGCAGTGGGCACCCCTCCCAAGCCACTCGAAATCACTCAAAAGATTCTGATTCATTATCACGAGACTAACATGTAATCTACTGATCCTCACTCACACCGAGTAAGTCGGTAATTGAAAAGGTGGAAGTCAGTCCAACCTCCTATCACTAAAATCAAAAATGCACTTTTGAGTCTATGAGCAAGAGATCATCAATAATCTCGTTAGGACAATCCAATTTTACTGTATATGCACACAACTGTGATTACAAGTTTTATCATAAGATCCACGCATTACCTTGTGATTTTTGCATATCCATCTGAGTGATACGTAAGTATTCACAGAGAAAGATGGAAATCCTAGCTTGAGCCAACTCAACAAGCTCATGTTAGGTGACATTGTCAGATCCCTTAAATGGATCAAACTTGTGAAAACTGGAAAACAACAACGGTGCGATTCTACATGATCAAACTTGTTCAGTTATACGATTGACGTTATTTTGTACTTTGGAAAACAAATCAAACTATTGACGTGTTACAAAACTCTTTTGGCAAAGGTAATCGCATCGATTGTTTTTACAAACCAGTGTTTCTCTTTATTGCTAACTGTTTTATTACAGGAACATTTAAAGATGGAGATGGAGATACCGTGTTCCAACAAAATCAAGTTCATAACCGCGTGCTCATTCTCAAATGACTCATTCAAAGATATCATGAAAGCTCAAGTATCAGTTATTAAAGCTTCCGCAACTCTTAAATATTCAAGCTTCAAGATCAAAAAAGTGTGAGCATATCATGCCGAATGAACAAGTTCATCAAGATGGCAAAAGATCAATGATAGATGATTACAAAAAAATAAAAATATTATTGATTGTATATATTATCTCAAACTCGCAGCTCAAAGATCACATACAAGTAAAAGCTAAAAAGCCTAAAAGTCTAAAGGTGAGTGCGCGCTGCTTCAGAATTCAAAGATACGGATCAATGAAATCAGCGTGTACGAATGCTAATACATTAAACAACAATCTGAAGATTGAAGATCTAAAGTTTTAGTATTTTCAGGGGTCCCTCCTTAGGGGGTAGATTGTTAGATATTAGAAAAAGAGTTGGTCACGCCCAACTTTACGTTCAATATAGCTCGTAGTTTAAAATAGGTAAAACTATGAAAACTTTCGGTATTGAATCGGTTACTAATACCCGATGTATAGAAGAACTAATAAATAACCTCTCTAACTTTGGAAGAGGTAAGCATCTGTCATTTTACACAACACACTTAAGTGTGTTTTTATTAGTTTTTCTCTCTCAAACAATTCTCGCTCTAACTTTCTCTTTCTAATCCCTCTAGATCTATACATGTTTTGTGTGAATTCAGGATCCGCAATATTTTGATGAGAGGTTGTTAGGACTTTAATGATAGTGATAAATAAAATGTAGTCCAGCATTAAAAGGCTCGGTGTTTAAAAAGAAAACAATTTGATAATCACCATGAAACAGACATGTAAAAAAGCGCAACTGCTAGGCTTGAATATTATGCGTTTCTCTTTATATATAGTCTTTGATATCAAGTTAATGTTGTGCATTCTTGAGATTATAAAAACTATATTACGTTGTTCACTTATACCAGAAAGTAAGTCGGTCTTTGGTATTTGATTTTGCTAATTACGTCACTGATTTTTGATAGGTTTTGCATGTGAAAACCAAAGTTCAAAGATAAGCACTACAAACTAAATCCAATGCCGTTTCCATGTATAGTGAAAGAAAAAATAAATTTAAGCATTATGTAATCTTAGCTGTTTTGGCTCATTATTTTCAACAAATAAGGCTTGAAGAATAATAGCTAAACTTAAGTTTTAATATATGGACCAAGTATAATCACACACACAATTCATTCAATCACAAAGATGTTCGTGAAGCATCTTATGTACTTTTCATGTAAATGATGTGTACGATATTATGTACGAGATGAAGTTATCTTATTATAAATGCAGGTATAAAATGGTAAGAGGTACCCAAAAATTTCGCTTAGGTGGACAAATGGGCAGTCGGATTAGGGCGAGTCCACAATTAAAAGTGGGATAATCGTTCATAGCGGTCGAACCTAAGTACTTTTTATCAACATTTGGGTTTTTGTAAATTTTATGAGCTTGATAATGTTTTAAAACTATCGGAATATAATGAACTTTCATCACACCAAGAAACAACACTTAGGGATGTTTGTTTAAGATAATGTCCATGCCCTGCAGAACTTATTTTACACCACTTACATTACATAAGCCAATTTTTTGCTTTATCTTTCAGCTTATGGGCTTTTTATCGACGTCATATCGTAATAAACTGATAAGTAAAAAAAATCTGAAAAAAAACGAGGAATAAAAATGTAAGCCAAATCAATAAACAAAAACCTAGAAGACCACAAAAGTATGCTTAAATAGACACCCTTAAATTCATAGCATATCTCATAATCTAAATGTAATAAAAAGGGAATAAAGTAGAGGCTACACCAAGAGAAAGTTAGCTAAAGGTTGTGCGCATTAAGGTGATGTGGTCAATTGGTTATTGTGTATTGAGAAGCTACATATGATTTTGGCATTGATATTGATTGTTTGTTTCAGACTTGCTCGAGGGGCAACACAGAAAAAGCACTAATCAAAGCATGGGAAAATGAGAGATCCTAAGTTGAGAATACAGTCCACTGTGCCATCTAAACATCGGAGAATAAGAAGAAAGTTGAACTTAAGCTCAATTGTAAAAGATTGAGTTCACTATTACATCTTTTTAATGCCAAATTCAACTAAATTACTTATCAAGTTAGATTGTTTATGTTAAGTAGAGCAAATGAAGAAAAAACTTAGTTATTGGTTAAAAGTGGCCAAACTCTAATTAGTGTGTTTTATGTTTACAACCTGCGTTAAGGATTTGTAAGTTAAAATCAATAAACTTTTTTCTATATGATGAACAGGCTTTATATGATTAACTATTATTTAATCTTTTACGTGTCTTGATAGATATACGTACATATTGTTTAGTAACCTTTATTTGTTATTATATAGCTTGAATCGAGGACTAATGTATAATATTATTTTGTAGGTTAAGGAACATGAAGCACTTGATTTTTCTAGAAATGAGGAGCTCTTTAACATGATTACTCGATTGCAACATGGTGATTTTACCAATTGATAAATTGTTGGTTCATACGCAACTTTTCGACAAAACACATGTATGCTTCAGAAAACTAATAAAATATATAGATTTGTTTGATATTTTGTTTTGTGTTCCTGCAACCTAGATTGTTTAGTGTCAAGTTTAGACATTGGTGGTATGAATAACAGACATTACATTTTAAGCCATCTCTAAAAGTTTGTATCCCATGAATTGACTTTTTGGCGCGCGAGCGATGCGAACCTAGAATGTGTAGGAAACTTATCTAACCAATGGTTATCAAAGTGTGTTCAAATTGAACTAAAAAGCATATACTTTGTATTGACTAAAAATTTATTAACTTTTATTTTCTCTTATCGTATTACCATTCATTTCTTTTTGTTCGTTATTAACTGTATAGAATTTCTTTTGATTGTTATTAATTGTATAAAATTTTTACTATGTTCGTAATTCATTAACCGTTACTTAATTTATTCCTTAGATACTCACAAGGCAAGCCCGCCATACCGGCGGCGCTTTGCAACAGTAATATAAATATATATATACACAACATATAAACATAATATATAAATATAATAACATATAATATAAAATATAATATATACATAATATATACATATATATATAGTAATATATATCTGTATATATAATTATATATATATATATATATATATATATATATATATATATATACTAGTTGCAAAGCCCGCCCGATGGGCGGGCTTGCCTTGTGAGTATCTAAGGAATAAATTAAGTAACGGTTAATGAATTACGAACATAGTAAAATTTTTATACAATTAATAACAATCAAAAGAAATTCTATACAGTTAATAACGAACAAAAAGAAATGAATGGTAATACGATAAGAGAAAAATAAAAGTTATAAAATTTTTAGTCAATACAAAGTATATGCTTTTTTAGTTTCAATTGAACACTCTTTGATAACCATTGGTAGATAAGTTTCCTACACATTTCTCGGTTCATTAATTCAAAAAGTCCATTCCATGGACAAACTTAGAGATGGCTTAAACAGATAATGTCCTGTTATTCATACACCAATGTCTAACTGAACTAAACATCTAGGTTGAGGAACACAAACAAATATCAAACAAATCTATATATTTTATTAGTTTTCTGAAGCATACATGTGTTTTGTCGAAAAGTTGCGTATGAACCAATAATTTATCAATTGGTAAAATCACCATGTTGCAATCGAGTAATCATGTTAAAGAGCTCCTCATTTCTAGAAAAATCAAGTGCTTCATGTTCCTTAACCTACAAAATAATATTATACATTAGTCCTCGATTCAAGCTATATAATAACAAATAAAGGTTACTAAACAATATGTACGTTATCATCCAGACACGTAAAAGATGTAAATAATAGTTAATCAGAATAAAGCCTGTATCATCATATAGAAAAAAGTTATTGGTTTTTAACTTACAAATCCTTAACGCAGGTTGTAAACATAAAACACACTAATTAGAGTTTGGCCACTTTTAACCAATAACTAAGTTTTTTCTTCATTTGCTCTACTTAACATAAACAATCTAAAACTTTTGAAAAAAAAAATAAAAGTAATTTTTTTTAGTTGAATTTGGCATTAAAAAGATGTAATAGTGAACTCAATCTTTTACAATTGAGCTTAAGTTCAACTTTCTTCTTATTCTCCGATGTTCAGATGGCACAGTGGACTGTATTCTCAACTTAGGATCTCTCATTTTCCCATGCTTTGATTAGTGCTTCTTTCTGTGTTGCCCCTCGAGCAAGTCTGAAACAAACAATCAATATCAATGCCAAAATCATATGTAGCTTCTCAATACACAATAACCAATTGACCACATCACCTTAATGCGCACAACACTAATAGCCTAACTATACTCTGGTGTAGCCTCTACTTTATTCCCTTTTTATTACATTTAGATTATGAGATATGCTATGAATTTAAGGGTGTCTATTTAAGCATACTTTTGGTCTTCTGAGTTTATTCGATTTGGCTTACATTTCATAATCTCTTTTTTTCAGATTTTTTTTACTTATCAGTTTATTACGATATGACGTTGATAAAAAGCCCATAAGCTGAAAGATAAAGCAAAAAATTGGCTTATGTAATGTAAGTGGTGTAAAATAAGTTCTGCAGGGGATAAGGGGGGGGGGGGTTTTATAAATTTAAAAAAAACAAAAAGAAATAAAAAAAAAAAAAAAAAAAAAATTGGGACATTTATCTAAACAAACATCCCTTATAAGTGTTGTTTCTTGTGTGATGAAAGTTCATTATTATTACGATAGTTTAAAACAATATCAAGCCTCATAAAATTTACAAAACCCAAATTGATAAAAAAGACTAGGTCGACCGCTATGAACATTACCCACTTTTAATTGTGGACTCGCCCAACCGACCTGCCCATTTGTCCACCTAAGCGAAAATAATGGTCCCTCTTTACCATTTAACCTGCAACTTATAATAAGATAACTTCATCTCGTACATAATATCGTACACATCATTTACATGAAAAGTACATAAGATGCTTCCCGAACATCTTTGTGATTGAATGAATTGTGTGTGTGATTATACTTGTCCATCTATAAACCATTAGTTTAGCTATTATTCTTCAAGCCTTATTTGTGAAAATAATGAGCCAAAACAACTAAGATTACATAATGCTTAAATTTATTTTTCCTTTCACTATACATGGAACGCATCGGATTTAGTTTGTAGTGCTTATCTTTGAACTTTGGTTTTCACATGCAACCTATCACAAATCAGTGACGTAAATTAGCAAAATCAAAATACCAAAGACCGACTTACTTACAGGTATAAGTGAACAAACGTAATATAGTTTTTATAATCCTCAAGAATGCACCAACATTAACTTGATATCAAAACTATATATAAAGAGAAACTCATAATATTCAAGCCTAGCAGTTGAGCATTATACATGTCTGTTTCATGGCTGATAATCAAATGTTTCTTTTAAACACACGAGCCTTTTAATTCATGGACTACATTTTATTTATCAATCATTAAGTTCCTAACAACCTCTCATAAATATTGTCGGATCCCGAATTCACACAAACATGTATAGATCTAGAGAGATCTAGAAAGAGAAAGTTAGAGAGAGAATTGTTGAGAGAGAAACTAATAAAAACACACCTAAGAGTGTGTGTAAAATGACTAGATGCTTACCTCTTCCAAAGTTAGAAGAGGTATTTATAGTTCTTACAATACATCGGGTATTAGTACCCGATTCAATACCGAAAGTCATACGTTTACCTATTAAACTACGAGCTATATTGAACAAATATTAACATGGGGTGGGGTGGACCAACTCTTTTTTCTAATAACTAACAATCTCCCCTAATGGAGTCACCCTGAAAAAACTAAACTTAAATCTTCAATCTCAATTGATCTTATGTATTAGCTCGTAAACGCTTGATTTTCAATGGATCCGTATCTTTGAAATCTGAAGCAGTGCACTTTAGACTTTTAGGCTAAGCTTACTGTAAGTGATCTTTTGAGCTTCTTTGAGATCATCATCCAATCATAATCTTTAATCATCATCATGTGATCTTTTGCCATCTTGTGAACTTGTGTCATTCGGAATGATATGCTCACACTTTTCTTGATCTTGAATATTCAGAGTTGCGGAAGCTTTAAAAACAGATACTTGAGCTTTCATGATATCTTCGAATGATTCATTTAAGAATGAGCCACACGCGGTATAACTTGATTTGTTGGAACACTGAATCTCCATCTCCATGCTTAAATGTACCTGTAATAAGAACAGTTAGCAATAAGAGAAAACTGGTTTGTAAAAACAATCGATGCGATACATTGGCAAAAGAGCTTGTAACCGTCAAAAGTTTTTATTTGTTTTTCCAAAGTACAATAACCGTCAATTCGTATACTGGAACAAGTTGGATTCGATGTAGAATCGCACCGTGTTGTTTTCCAGTTTTCCCAAGTTTGATCCATTTAAGGAATCTGACAATCACCTACAGGAGCTTGTTTGAAGTTGGCTCAAAGCGTGATTTCCATCTTCACTGTGAATACTTACGTATCACTCAGATGTTTCTGCAAAATCACAAAGATAATGCGTAGACTCTTATGGATAAAACTTGTAATCACAGTGTGTGAAAAACAAGTAATTGAATTGTCCTAACGATATTAATTGTTGATCGCTTGGCTCTAGACTCAAAGTGCATTTTGATTTTAGTGATCGAGGAAGGAGCTGACTGCCACATTTTCACATACGGACTTACTCGGAGTGAGTGAATTCAGTAGAATTACATGTTTAGTCCTCCGTTAAAAATATGAAACAGAATCTTTTGAGAAGATTTCGAGTGCTTGGGAGGGTTTGTGTCATGCATCACTGGGTCCATGATGTCACTTCAATGTCAGCAATGCATTTTAGTGATTTGATAGCACATATGTATTAGACCCGGTTTCTCCTAAGTGTATGGGAGGCTTCTCTTTACACCCTTATCCTGTACAATTCTTTTCATTCTTCAACCCTTTAAGTGCTTACCACGATTCATGACTAGAACCTTGTTGGGTTTATTCAAGTACTAGCTCATCTCAGTCGGCATTATTCCCTTTTCTCACTTTATTCCTTTTTATCATACCTAAGGACTTCTACACTAACTAGTGGATAGTCCCTGGGTAGATCCCTCCAATTCTGGCAGGATCATGGGAACGAGTACCTAACCTTACCATCCTTATAACTTTGATAACAGTAAATACATGGTCATGTTCTTTTGTACAGTTCACCTGCATAAATTCACTATTAAAAACTCAATCAGTACTTATGATAAAACGTATCAAAGTGTTTAGTTACCCGATATGTTTTTGCTTTTCAGAAAAGCTCCCCCTCAACATGTGCATCGGTATTCGAAACTGTTAGCACATGTTGGTGGAGTATACACTTGAGTAATATGATCACATTACATATTTTAATCACATTTTTCTCCCCTTACCAAAAATTTCAAATCATTTGACATTTTTGGATATCAATTGATTTAAAAATTTTATAAACATTTCGGAGAAACGATGTGCCATTATTCACGAAGCCGTGTTCGGAAACAATTAATGCTCCCCCCTCAAAAATCAATTGAAGGATATATAAGAATGGTGCTAAAAGGGGTTTAGGTACTGTAATTTGAAAGATTTTGAATTTTCTAAGAAATTCTTGAAAATTTGTACTCAATCACTATTTATATTAGCCTATAATTAAGTCTACACTACACATTTATATATTCACAAGATTATGTATGAGACAGGACCTGAAAATGTTCAAACCGAAAATGACATAGTCATTTTGTCCATGTAAGCAGTCTGTAGTCCATCTCGATACTCTCCTTTTGGAAGTTGTCTTAGCTTCCCCTTGAATCAGCAATCCTTTCTTGAGTAGATTCAAAGCCTTCTTGCAATTCGCATTAAGAAGACTTGAAGTCTGACGCCCAAATCTTTGAAGTACGCAATTAATTCGAAACCGCAACACCAAAGTCAATTAAGTCCCGGATGTCTAAATTTCTCTTAACATGATAGTGATGATATAAATTGAAACACCAAAGTCAACTAAGTCCCGGATATCTCAATTATTCCCTCTCAGTAGACGAACTGATAACACCTAAGACAACTAAGTCCCAAATGTACACTTTTCTTTCTATCAGATACTGACTAACTAGAGGAATTATCATGCTTATCATACCAATATGTACCTCTTTGATCAAATATTTCTACTCCTTTAAAAACATGCTTGGTGATTGACTGTTAAAGGAAGCATTAATTGAATCAGTAACCAATCTTCTCACGCTCCAATCAATCTTCTGTCAACACATTTCCCTGGTATCTCAACTGATGCATACAATAAATGACAAGATATCTCTTCTCCTATGTGGTTGGAATAGCGCACCGGAAAGTAACACGATAAAACACTGATTTTCTCTGCGGTAAAGACATTTGTCTTCCCGGAATGGCCTACAATTAAATAAGGCTATGGATTCTATCACGTGTAGTTGTTGTACCTTTCTGTGTATTTACTCCTTCCCCTTGATGTTTTCGATACCTCAGAATCAGAAAAATCTTATATGCACACATGCTTGAGATCGTGTTCGCAGAATTAATAAACTTAAATCTATCCCGTGAGAATCAGTTTCAAGGCTTTTTAAACTACGAAAGAATTTCCAAACATTCCTAAGTCTTTTTACAAACTATGACGCGTTGGCAATATTAGTCGTATGTAGTTTAAAAGCCTGATTCACTAATCTTCAAATGCAAATAAGTCCCTAAAGAATTGAAGCAATGACATCTAAAAAATGCACAGTATTAATATGAATTAAACTCCCTTTAAATTGTTTTATCTGACATTATCAAAAACTCAACTGTTTAATCCTTGACTTATTATGAATACCGTTTAAAAGATAAATTTTTGACACCTTTCTCCTCCTCAAATAATGACCCATTTTTAATATTTAAAGAGCTGTAGTCCTTTGATTAGAGGTTGAATACTTTGGAAAATCTTTTCGTGAATTACTGAAAATATTGATTCATTTGAAAGATAACTTTTTCCCAATTGAAATAAGATTTCTCTTATTTTGACAAATAAATGCACTGAAACGTACACTTATTCTTATGATGCATGGATATGAAATAATCCATGCCCGGGAAAAATTAATTACCCGTTGTCAGGAACAACTGTCTTTTCGACGACATGCGATCCCAGTATTAAAAGCGGGTTGCAGTCAAAATAACTGGCAAGCCATTGTCATGCGCTTAAAACTTTGAATTTTTTGTTAGAGTAGCTTTCAATACCGAAAAGACTTCTCCACTTTCTTTGCTAAGGAAAATGCACCTAAGACTGTATTTCCTTTACGATGAGGCCAGGTAGTTAGCATACATTAATGTACATAAGCCATTTTTTTTAATTTTTTTTTATTCACAAGATGATGTTTGATTGATAATAACAAGCTGTTATGTTTGTCAGAACCTCCAGTTCTGCTAGAGTCAAACATCTCATACCAATCCTTCTGACAAGATACAAAACCGATCCTCAGGAAGTGCTTTCATAAATTAATCAGCTAATTGTAATCATTGTCTGACAAAATTTAATTTATAAAAATCAATATTCAACCTTTTCCTTTATGAAGTGATACCGAGTATGGATGTGCTTTTGTATGAAAGTGATTGTACGGCTTTGCATGAGATTGCTATGCTGACGTGAATCGTAGTAACAACAGTATTTTTTGTAGTTTGAAGCCACAAACTTTTAAGCCGGTCCTCATCCACAATTACTTGAGCACAATGGCAATAACGCCAACGTACTCTGCCTCTGCTGAAGACATTGCATGCAGTTTTATTTCTTTGACAATCCACTTTCAAGATTTATCACCAAGGAACTGTAATCCCTCTAGAAGTGCTTTTTCGAGTATCGAAGGCACCCGGCCATGATCAGACGTCTGAAAAATGCTGTTTAGTTCAAAGCAGAATCCTTTGGATACAGAGTCCCATGTTAATGGATAACCCTTTAGGATATTAAAGATGCTTTTAACCTCCTTGAGGTGCTTTTGAGTTGGTCGTGCTTGATAAGTGCATAATAGCATATCTGCTTGCACTAAGTCTGTCTACTAGATGTCAAGTACATTGAGTGAACCCATTTTACTACGATAATCATTATTGGTCCCAACGGTCTCAACTCAAATCTAAACATCTAGATTGGGTTTGGGTAGCCAATGGAGTCCCAATGGAGTGAACAATTGTCCATAATATGCTTTTTTTAAGAATGTCCTAAAGCAGAACTTGCCTGATTGATAAAAATCCTTTGGGGACTGGTGATCTGAAGTCCTAAAAAGAATTTCATCTCCCCAATTAAGGACAATTCAAATCTACTATCATTAACCTTTTCAAATCTTTTGAATTTTAGGGTTTGTAGACGAAAATTATGTCATCAACGCAAATCTGCACAAGTAGAATATCCTCCCGTATTTTATCTTGAATATAAGTTGGGTCAATTAAACCTTAGAAAAACCTTTGGGACATCAGGAAGTTTGATAGTTCATCATACCAGCTCTTGGAGCTGCTTTAAATCCTTACAAAGCTTACCTTAGAAGTGTCGACTTTTTTTGGATATCTAGATCCACGAACCCTTCCGTCTGAGCAACGCAAACCTCTTCCTTCATGGACCATTAAGAAATAGCCGGTTTTTTATATTTCACGTCCCTCTGATAGATGGAAAAACTTGTGTGCCTTGCGTGGCAACAAAAATCCGAACCTGCTTCCTAGCGAGCAACTGGAGCAAATATTCTTCAAAATCAATACCCGCTCCTGAGCATAACCTTTAGCAACAAGTCGTGCTTTGTTGCGAATTATAGTTCTGATCTTCATCTTTTTGTTCTTCCATAACCACTTTAGCTAATAAACCATCTTGCCAAATGGGTTTGTCGACGAGTGCCCAGACGTTTAGTCCTGTCAAAACAGATGAAGTTCATCTTGGCCATTGAGCTTTGATCCATGCAGATCAGCCATTCTCCTTAATGTCTTACGGTCAACAATACTCACCGTGAGCGCGAACATACATATTTTAGGAATCTGCGGTAAGCTGTCATCTGTTGAACAGGCATGGTTTGGATGTCCACAACTTATGTTCTAAAATGATGATCTTTTGGACCATCGGTAATCATGACTTTGTGGTTGAAAAGAATGCACATCGGTATTATCAATTTTCGTGAGAAGACTCACCAATTTCTTGTACCCATGTACAAAAAGGATTGATAAATTCATCTTCTTGAAACGATGCATTCGGTTCTTGATTATTGTTGTTTTCCTCATTTTGACCGTGTGTTGGATTGTAATATTCTTCAAGTAAAGGACTGAAGAGAAATTCCAACCCTAGTTGTGACTAATCTGTCTTCTCTGCTGTAGGAACAACATTTTGTCTTGGGGGCACGGGGTCAGAGTTGTCATAATCTGACGCCTTTTGTCCTTGAGGAACGAGGCCTGAAGAGACATTTTCAACAGACATCTCTTGTCGTTGTGGAGCGAGGACTGAACTGTTGTGATCAGACATCATTTCATGAAGCACGGGTCCTGAACTGCTATGATCAGGAGCCATGAATTGAGGCACGGGTCCTGAACAAAATTGTTCAGAAACCATAAACTATCTTTGAGATAGTAGATCTCAACCATACCGTTTCACACCGAATGGAGTTGGATTTTCATTTGCGTCAAAGTAGCTCCAAATGGCATGTTCTTGTAGTTGACTTTATGTTGAAATTGGACGAAAATTTCGCCAAACACATTCGCTAATTAGTGATTCTTTGTCAACTTAGGGATAGTATGAAACAGTGAATAAGATGATGCAAATTAATGAATGACCCCTTTTCAATTAGTTTCTTCAAAACTATAGTTTGAAGAAATATTAGAAGTGGGGGAGGGGTGCATTATTACATAATGCATTTTGATGTCCCTAATTTATTCTTCAACTCCATATGAGTGACTTGAGATTGATTTTCCTGATTTGTTGGTGAAGTACTAGTAGAAATGTACATCTTGATCAAATGTATAGTTGATGAAGTGTCAACCATCTGGATCCAATAAGCTCTGCAGCAACAATATACATACCGGATCTGGGGAAACAGTTCGTGGAGGAAGATTATAGTACTCATTAAACAATGGTATACGAACATGAACGTCATAGTCTTTCTTGGAAGGTGGAACTAGGTGTTTTGAGAAATGAGATTAGAATGATCCCTGAACTGATGTATCCAGGATTCATCAAAGAAGGCGCAAGTCCTGAACTGATTTGCACAAGATCCGTGACTTGACCATTTCAAGAACTGAACTGCTCTGTTGTAGTGCGGATGTTGGTGGTGAAAGTTGTAATGAATGATTCTTGACAGGGAGGAAAAGCAAGTTTTTTAGAGAAGAGAGATCGATGACTGAAGTATCAGTAAAGGAACAGATAAAGAAACTGTTTGGATTTGGAGACAGTGACCACGGATTCAACTTCGTTTCGATAGTATTTTTATTACCCTGGGTTCATCTTTTACTTATATATTTCTTACAGGAACAAGCTTAGTTTCCCATTATCATCCCATCCATTATCATCTCTGTCAAAATTTCACTGACCACATCTGCTTTCCACTAAAAATTAGCTTTTCCTCATCAGGAAACCCCTGCTTGGATCCAGTTCTTCACTTGAGCTCTAGAGATGACTTGGGACTCAACAGGAACCCCTATATGTTATACCAGATTCCCTCATTTGAGCCTCCCGTTCCAGGTTGTCTCTTGCTCATTTTCTTGCTTTCCTTGAGAGCTTTCATTATGTCAGCAGCCTCTTGTTCAGCAGGAGTAAGAGTTTGAATACCCTTGAGCTTCTTAGAAGAATTAGAAGACCTCTTCTTTGACACAATAAAGGAATCTCTGAAAGCAATACCAGACTGTCTTCTTTATGTGGGTTTGGGTTCAGATTCAGCATATGCATCAGACTTGTGTCAGTGATCTGGATGTTGTTTGGAAGCATATGCATCAGAGAGTTAACAACATCATCTCTTGTGTTAGTGATCTGCCATCCAGTTGAGGTAAGAGCTGGATGTTGTTTGGAAGCAGATGAATCAGACTCCCATGGTTTCTTTGAACTTTGGTGATCATCTTTCGAAGGAGGCTGAGCTAACCCAGAAGTGGCAGATCCGGGTCTTTTTCTCTTTCCTGACCTACCCTAGTTTGATCCAGCTGAAGGGCCTTCATCATCATCATCGTCTTCTTCATCATCACTATCATGCTTTCTCTTGTGGTCTTTAACCTTGACTGTAACTTCCTTATCCATGGCATCTTCATCTGCTATTAAAGCTTCCATAGAGCATGGGATAGATGAAAGTTTGGTATGAATTCTTGTTAGCAGTCTTGTTCTTATTTCATGTGTTTGAAGAAGTACTCTTAGATCAAATCTTCAAATCCACCTTGTCTGTTGACCTGATGGAGTAAGTAATTTGTTATCACACCTTGTTCCATTTTTGAATTATGATAATCATCCTTTGGACTCTTTTCAGATTCTTTGATTCTTGAAAGACTCTGTGGCCGATGCAGCGCAGAGTATTTTCATCAGATTAAATCTGCAGTGTGTCATTCAAGAAACTTATGGAGAGCATCATCAATTTTGTTCCTAATATTTTATCAACAATCGTAGGAACTTGGATTTTGTGATGTAGCCAAAACATAGGCAGAGTGATCAGTCTTCTGACTACAAGACTCCCCACCTGGTAAAAATCCCCTTGCTCCCAATCTTGCCACTTCTTAGCTGAAGGGCGATGAATGAGTGATTCAGGAGAGATGTGGTGATTGTTGTATCTTCCGTGTTGATTGGTGGAGGATTGACCAGTGACGACGGGCTTAGAATAAGAACAACTGTGCAGGGAGCAAATCACTAGAGGAGTTGACGTTACTGTCTGATGACTTAGATCAGGTATGGTGGAATCAGACTCCTCTCTAACTTTAGATTTCTCCTGATCATCTTCGGTTGGTTTGTCATAAAGAAATTGATCCCGAGAAAAAATAAAATATATATAGATAGGTTAAAAAAGCAAAGTTATAAGTGTCATCGAGATTTTTCATGGAAGACATAGAACCAGAATGACTTTCTGGATTTTCTTCGATGACACGTTCGTCTGTTATGAGCTTCAGGTTTTCATGAACCTTTGGGTAGGCTGTCGCAAGGAATTCATCATCCATGTGCTCAGGGTTTGGTCCAACAAGAGACACATGTAATTTTCCATAGTTTGATCCAGTCTGGTCTTCTTGCATGGGCTCAGGGTCTGGTCCAGACATAATTCTTGCATGAGTAGCATGACCTTCTCTTGCAACAGCTTCTTCTTCAGCTTCAGTTAAGCTGATAGATTTACCTAATTCCAAAGCTAAGTCTGGTTTAGGGACGATGTTGTCATGCAGGAGTGATCTCTAAGGCCTTCCGAAAAAGATCAGCACTCAGAGTAAACCATTTTTCATCAAGTTTAAAAGCTATAAACCCCAGTCTTTGCATCATGAGTCAGAGTATTCCAGAACAGCTAAATTATGATAGAAGGAGGAATTTGCTGATGCAGTGAATGCCTAACGAATGGTTTGTGTTCTTGAAATATCAACTGAAATGTGGAAGATAGGATTCTTCTGCAACTTCTGTAGATCTTAGAGAAGGTTTCCCTTTCCAATCTGTAACTGTTCTGAGCAATGAAGGATCTGTTCATCTCATCTTGTAGGTTCAGGTGCAGGAATATTCTCTTCTGCATCGTAACTGTTAAAGATATCAACCAAATAGACAAAACATAAATATAATCAACGTTAGATAAAGATGTTCGCCTTGAGTTTGACATGCCCTTGATATTCAGATTAGCACGAAGATATTCCACATTAGAGTCACTGGACATTGGGTTTTACATCAACATTGGTCAAAAACCTTGGCGATGGTCTTAGACATTATCTGATAGGCTCAATGACAAGTTAACTAAGCCTGTATGAGAGTCAACAAGACAAATGGTCCTTTGGAATAGACCTAAGAGGTTTATTGGGCTTATGGGCCAAGACATGGACAATTAGCCTAAATACGCTGCCCAACAGATCACCTAACTGCCATGCAGTAGGTTACCATTCCTCCATCAAGATATCAGCGCTACCTAACATTAATCAAGATCCAAGGCATTTTAGATTATCTTAATCCTCTAGCAGACAGATTTAACACCCTATAGATAGATTTAAACACCTTACATTTTCAACATTTGACCATTTTTTAACACATTTTCAACGACCAAGATAACCCATTTAATCACATTGAATTCACTATTCCACTCCTTCAAAAATGCATATTAGATTGCCATTTTGATCTAGTGAATAATAAGACCACTAATGACGTTGGTCCACTTACTAACAACAAGCATTGTAAAATATGAATCTTGTTCGATGAGAATGGTCAAACAACAAGAAGATTTCTCTTCTTTTGAAGATAAAGCGCACTGAAGCGACACTCTCCTTTTCTTGAAAAACAGGTTTCCTAAAGAAGTAAAAAATTAATACGAAAGCCATCGACGTATAAAAATGAAAAAAAAAAAAAGAAAAGAAAAAAAAATAAAAATAAAAGAGCTAACAAACATTGAGTGTTCGAAAGTAGCCAAGACCAAAAAGATTTCTCTTCGATATTAAGGGATAAAATGCACTCACCCGTACATTTTCCTTTATCTGAAGAAGGGTTGCAAGCTAACATTTGATTACAAGCCAATACCAATGACTCTAACACTTGAATGCTTTGTTATATAAGCTCATGACCGATAAGATTTCTCTTTTACGTTATAAGGATAAATGCACTAACACGTACAGTTTTCCTTTAACTAAAGATGAGGTTGCAATCTAACATTTGATTACAAGCCCATAACCATGGAGCTCAAAACTTGGAATGTTTTGTTTTAATTAGCTCATGACGAAAAAGAGTTTCTCTTTTTCGTTGTCAAGGATAAATACACTGACACGACACTTTCCTTTTCTCTGAAGGCGTACACCTTTCTTTACATTAAGGAACAGGGCTTGAAGAGATGCCAACAGATTTGACATTAAGGAACGAGGTTTGAACCGGTTTATCCAAACATCTTTTGATGAAGAACGAGGCTTGAACTGTTTTGTCCAAACGACATCAAGTGAAGAACGCGTGCCTGAACTGATGTGAACATACATCATTTGAAGCATGATTCATCAGATTAATTCTAAACTCCTGACGTATGAGATATCAGTCTTTTTGGTAACCAAACTCCGAGTCTTTCCTTTAAAGGATTGACAGATGTACCTGCACTTGAGTTAGAAGTACCTGCACTAACATAAAGAGTTTGATTGCATTCATATGGGTTAGTGATATCATCATTTGAACATTGGGTTCACTGTCAACTTGGTGGCTATCTCTAAACACCTTTACTCATAGTATCCACCTAAGACTAACAGTTCTAGGAAAATTCTACCCGTTGGTTTCCTACCTAAGATAAATCTAGGAGTGTGTGTTCTCAGCACATGCTAATACTTCTTAGAGAAAACCCTTTGTCCTATACTATTTCTGCCTACCAGGATTATGAGTGTGGGTTCTTTGTTCAACGGTTGTTATTTTGATCTTGGGGGACTGAACTTTAGCACGAGAATTCACCTTATTCAGGATCTTTGTTATACAATCATCATGATTTGTATTAAAGATATATTTATGACAAATCGAACAAACCAATTGTTTGGAGTCCAAGAAGAAACTAGAATTCCTAGAGTGATCTACTAGAGGCTCACCATTTGACATTCCACCACTACACTTAGATACAGGAGAACTCCTATATATGTTTCTAGGTTTTGGTGTACAAGCATTAGGAGTGCAGTGTGCTCTAGTAGAGGCCATATCCTTATGACTAGGAATCCTGGTTTTGTCTTGTGTCATTTTCCTAGCATCCTCTAGAAAGTACGCATGAACCATATCATTAGAACCATACGATTCTTTATGACTATTCCTAGAGTAGTTAGGTGCATTCACCTGATGAGGTGTTGCAGCAGCAGATTCTCTAACTTTAGGCAAATAATGAGGAGTGACTGTTTTTGACAAATCATTTTTCTCATCAACTTGGGAGGCAAACCGTGGTCTTGAAATTCTAGGTCGTTCAGACGTAAACGCATTCGGTTGTCTAACAACTAAATGGTTTCTAGATGGTTGTAAAGGCGGTTTCCCCAAGATTGATGCTTTGGCAAACTTAGTATCCACGCTATTTCCTTTTATCTTTCTAAGTTCATTTTTTAATGCCGCATTTGCAAAAACCTTTTCCTGAAGCTGAGCTTTTAAATCAGCATTTTCGACAGACTTTTGATTAATTTGAGAAATTAAAGATTCACTGTTGTCTTTATTCTGAACTTTCGTCTTTTTAATTGAATCAAAAAGTTCTTTGTAAGTCTGTTTCAAATGCTCATTTTCTTTATGCAGTTGCTCATTTGCTGCAAGTAATTTAGCCACACTGTGTTCTAATTCGATGTTAATCGTTTCAATCACATCGATATCATTTTTAACTGTGGCTTCATTACTTGTTTCCTTCACACTTTTAATTTGTTTCTTCAAGTTGCAAATTAGTGTGGTTCTGGCCAGTAGCTGAGCTTTCAAATCATTAATCACAAAAAATTCACGAAATTCAGGAAATTCCTGATTCTTACATGGTTTGTTACTTTGAAAACTTTCTTCCTTTTGTTGAATTTGTATTTCAAGTGAAATACAATGTTTTTCCAGTTGTAAAAATCGTTTTGAAAGTTCATTGTAAATTTCCTTATCAACCATATCTTTCGTTTTGAGAAGCTCAGTTTTAAGCAAAGCATCCTGGTCAATCTCTCCTCCCCTATGACACATATTTGTTGAAGTAGGAGTGGTATTGCTTTCAATAGTTTCCAACAGATGTGTGTCATAACTGGGTTCAGATTGCTCAGTATGCTGTTGTTCATTAGCAAGGATATTATGTAGAGCAGTCAATTGTACCTCAGCAAATGGCTCTTCGTCAATTACTGGTCTGATATCTGCATCCACAGCTTGTGTGGTATAACTCCCTGAACTGCTACTTGTATTCTGCTTGTCGGGCTTTGTCCCACTGCTTTCTGTGACAACCAACCCAGCATCAACTGCTTCACGCATATCGACCTTTTCCTCTTGCCTTTGCATATGAGTTTCAATCTCTGATTTGCTGAATGCATCATTGTTTTCAGGCTCTATCAAACTGCCTTTTGATACAATCAAGCTGTTATCAAAAACTTCAACTGGTTTGATCTGAATATCTTGAGACTGCATCTTGACACTTGACTTAATTTGATGCTCATGAAGTATTTCATCATGCAACTGACTTCCATTCTCCTTTAGTGCATTAAGTTCATTTTCTTTCATGCGTAATACACCATATGTATTTACAACTCTATGAATGACCGCTTCAAGTGTATCCAGGTTCTCGAGTAACTCACGTCTGTACGCACTAGGTTCACAGCGCGTGAAGTCTTCGAAGTCTTGTTGCCAACCTTGATTCAGAAGATCCGTTGCATTTACCCCTTTTGAGGCAAGAAATTCCTTGAACTGTGTTCTGAGTGCTTGAAGACAAGTCTTTGCATTAACCCCATGAAGATTCTCTCTTTCAAGTTGTAGCCTTAACTGATCCAGATTATGAAACATCTTCAATTTGAAAGTCTGATGCTCTTCACCAAAGAATGAGCGAAATGCTGGTTTAAATGCATCAACAGCATAAGGCGAATTAAGGAGATAGAGATCATGAAGATGTGTCTCGAGTTGTTCAAACCATGTCATGCAGTTGGAGTGCCTTTGTTTTGCGAGCCGTTGCGTCAGTTGAAGCTCTCTCTCTTTTGAATTAGAATTAGAAGATTCCATTGAAATTCGATGTGTGAAATAAAATTAAGGATCTTAAGTAGATAATGTGATTGATGTTGTGGTTTTAAATGCAATTAACGTTCACGGGATTTTACAAGTCTCTGATTTAAACCGTTAAAAAGTTTAACGGGATTTTACAAAATCAATAGAAAACCGTGAATGAATAATTGTTTGTTGTTGAGGTTTGATCGTTGTAAGATTAATGACATTTAAGACCTGTTTAGGTTGACGGTTTGTTATTTGGCCCTAAAATATTTGAATTTTGACCAAAACACAAAATTTACCCTATTACCAAAATTTAAATTTTGTGTAAAAATTAGCTAAAAAAGCTATTGAAAAAATTAAATTTTTCTTAATTTTTCCCGCCAAAAATAATTTGAATTTTTTAACAAATTTTTTTACCCTATTACCAAAATTTAAATTTGGTGTAAAAATGAGCTAAAAAGGCTATAGGAAAAATTAAATTTTTCTTAACTTTTCCCGCCTAGGATGATTGCAAACAGCCGCCTGAAAAAAATTCAAACTGCCACCAAAATTATAGCCAAACCGCCGCCAAAAATGTGCCAAACCGCCACCAAACAATGAGCAAACCGCCGCCTCTTTTGTGACCAAACCGCTGCGTATAAAAGCAAACCGCCGTTTTCAAACCGTTGTTTTCAAACCGCCGTTCTCAAAACGCCATTTTCAGGCCAAACCGCCGGCTATATTTTGATTATTTTAATCAACCCGCCTTTGACTTGCTCAACCCGCCGGCTAACTTTTTTCCTCAAAATCCGGATCTTGTCCCTACTTTATGTCAAACCTTCACTTAGAAAATGATATTTTAAGCAACCCTCCACGAAAAACATAAGCACGAATTAAGCATAATCAAGCCACATAAGCTTTTTAACCACGAAAATAAGGTAGAAACATGTAATACTAAGATGATATTTGAAGATTAAACATCTAATAACAGGTATTTCTTCGTGGATCATCAAAAACGAACCAAACCTCCACGAAGAACACCAAACTTTTTAAGCTTATAAATCGAGCTTGGAGCTTATGTAAGCCTTGATTTGGTAGCTCACTAACCTGTTTAACATGTATAACAAGAAAAAACGAGATTAACAAACCAATAAGCCCAAAATAATGTTTGAGCCGTGGGCTAATTTTTCACCAAAAAGAGCCACGAATTTGATCTTGTTTAACCACAAGAATCAACCACGAATCCACTTAGGCTCTGGTACCAAATGTTGGATCCCGAATTCACACAAACATGTATAGATCTAGAGAGAGAAAGTTAGAGAGAGAATGGTTGAGAGAGAAATAAGAAAAACACACTAAAGAGTGTGTTTAAAATGAATAAGATGCTTACCTCTTCCAAAGTTGGAAGAGGTATTTATAGTTCTTACAAAACACCGGGTATTAGTACCCGGTTCGATATCGAAAGTCATACGTTTAACTAATAAACTACGAGCTATAATGAACAGTAAAATACACGGGGTGACCGAGTCTTTTTCTAATAACTAACAATGCCCAATATCGGAGACGGCAAGAGTGGTGTTCGGGCGGCGAACAACGGCCGCCAACATTGGTAACAAAATCTTAGACACAAACAAAGCAAATTATACAAATCACAAACATAAACAAAAATAAAACACAAAACATAAATTAAAACAATCCCCTATTCTAAATGTCTAGTCATCATGTTTTACAATTCACTACATCTAAACATTACACATTTAAAACTTACACAAAATTACAAAAAATAAATAAATTAAAAAAAATCAAAATCAAAAATCGTAAGTGTGTTGAACAACTAAACACACATATTCATTTGGGTTGATTAAGGACTTACACGTGAAACCACAACAGTACGTAACGAGTTTTTTTTCCTTCGGGGAATATAAAAAAAACAATTAACAGTACTAATAATACCAATCTGTAAATCACAGGTTTAATGTATGCACTTTCCATATCTGATGCATTCACGTACTTGTAGATTAATAACCAACATTCAATTCAGATCCTAAAACACAGCATTGATAACAATGAATCTTTATCAAAGAAACGAAGAACCCTATAAATGCTGAGAACACAGATCTTGTTCTTTTAATTGATAAAGAACAATCACCAATGTCTCTTCCATATGTCAAAAACTCTAAAAGCACATGATTCCAGTGATGACCAAGCAACAATACAAGTTCCTTCCAAGACCAATCATATTCGGGTTTCATTGTGGTGAAAAGAGAAACATCAGAAAACCCTAACAACATGATGATGATCAGAAGTATATACTACAATAGATCGGATCCACATCACAAGAAACCCTTAATGTTACATGATTTTAATCGTATGCATACCAATTAAGGTAGAAGAGGACGATCTATTACATTTAATTGCAATTTACATCAAAACCCTAGAATTGTTTTTAGCCAAAACAATTTCTTGAAAATTAGGGTTTTTAGGGTTTCTTCATAAACCTTGTAGATCCTAGATCAAGAGCCACGAGGCTCTGATACCAATTGTGGAAACCTAAAGATCGTTTAAGCTCAATTTGTTTAGAACTTTAATCTAGGATGAACAATAACAAAGAACAATAGAATGCATAGCGGAATAAACATTAAAAACATTCTTTATTATTGCCTAACAAGGTTTTATCATCATCTTTATACAATGACTACTCATAGCCATTATTACGCCCCCACACCCCCCCCCCCCCCCACTCGACTCAATGGTAAGACAGTTACATCAACAGGATCAAACTAATAACCTTGGGGCTAAAACATATGCTAGCATCTACATCTTCCTGTGGGACGTGTAAACCCACACACACACGTTTTACACCTTTGGTGCACACACACACACTTTTTGGCACACCTAAAACAATATGCTTGGACCTCCTTTTATAGCATAAGGAGTCAAGGCTTACATGGAAACTAATAAAAGATATTAATGAGAGAATCAATTAATTACTCATCTTTATCTTTTACCAAATCTAATAAAATCCTCCAATTCTTATCTTTTGTAGAATTCTTCAATTACAACTTTGGTCCTTTTTGTTTCCATCTTGTTTCATTCTTGTTTTGTCTTATCAACTCAAATATAATTCCCAACAGCTATAGCACCACCCATACCACTATCTGAGAGTACACCACCCGTTTTTGGTTTCCATTCTTTGCAGGACCACACGTATGGTTATGCGCGTTCCACATGCGATGTCATCGGGCCTCTCTGCCAGTTTGGCAGAGGTGGCAGCTATGTCTGAGTTCGCGCTCCGTAAGAGGTTTTGGTCTTCTTGCGAGAGTTCGCCATCTATTTCGCCACCAGACCTTCCTTTAAGGAAGCGTTATCATGGTACGTCTGAGTTAGTAGAGGGTGGTGAGGAGGATGATGAGGAGGAGGATGAGGAGATAGAGGAGAGTATGGATTCTGACAGTGTGAGTGAGGACGCAAATGACGAGGGTAATACTGCAATGGATGAGAATCCTGCTGCGGAGGACGAGGGTCTTACTGCGGGGGTCGAGGGCCCCGGTATGGATGATGAGGGTTATGATTTAGATGATGAGACTCATGGTAGGGATGATAAGGGTTGCAGTATAGACAACGAGGGACATAGTGTAGAGAGTGATAGACTTGATTTAGAGGAGGAGGAGCCTGTACCTAGGGGTCAGCAGCAGACAGCTTCAGTTGGGTGGATGACTGTAAGTGCGCGTTTAGGGCTTGGGTATGAATCTTTAAGACGCCGAGAGTTGGCATTAGAGGATGGTGATGTATACAGTACGTTTGAGGTCGGACAGGGTTCCGGATCGGCACCAGTGTCCGAGAGACCTGAGAGGGTATCAGCATTTAGATAGGCCACACTTACCACATGGACAGACCTAGAGAACGGCATGATTTATATTGATATTCCTGATTACCCATCACCAGCACTACCCTTACAGATGCCACCTTCTCCCGAGTGGACATCTGGTTCACTTCCCATTTCTCCATCACATTCTGATGTTCCATCACCCGTTTCATTGCCCATTATACCTTTGACTGTACCATCTCCTGTAGCTACACCCGCTGCAGTTGAGACTGAGGGATTTCTGACGAAGTTGGGAGCTCAAGTTCAGATGCAGGGGGGATTGATTAGTGATCACGCAGTACGATTGGAGGAGTTATCGCCTACTATGTTTAAGAGGTACAATAGGGACATAGGAGAGTTATTCGCTAGGTCGAGGGAGGTTAGGGAGGAGATTTTCTCTTAGAGGTATCAGTTTAGGAGTTTGTAGTTACGAGTCTAGGAGAGGGTCGCTGTGACTTATGTGAATTCGAAGAAGCGATATGGAGGCCAGTGTTAGCCCTTGAGGCTTGGGCAGGTCAGACGGATGCCCAGAGAGCAGCTTTGTGGCATGCCATCCTTGATGTGCAGGGAGAGAATCGGGATTTACAGTTACATCTTGCTGAGGAGAGACGTGCACGATTAGAGTTGGCTGAGGTTGTTGACGGTTGGATGAAACTGAGGCTAGAGCCCAGAGGAGGTGCGTAGGGTATATGAGGTTTGGATTAGTAGTCTTGTGTATATCACTAAACCGGATAGTATCGGTTAGTGACGATTATGGTTAGGAAAGTTTCTTTTTGTATTGGTGGTTATGACGGATCACTTTAGTTATTAGGTGATCTGTATTTAAACCGTTTCGTATTAGTGAAGGAAATTTTGTTCGTCTTTTGGATGGCAGTTCTCTGCTAGTGTTTGTATTGTTCGTATTAGTTTGAGACGGCGCAGTTTTGCCCCGTGTTGTGAGTGCTTTGTGTTGGTTGCTGTGGCAGAGCAGATACCCACACCTTTATTAGGTGGTGGCATGTGACGTTTTAGTATATTTTGTAAGCTCGAAACGTATTCGGGCTGACCGATTATACCATCTTGTTAGGAGATATTGTAGGAAGATAATGGACCATGAATGGTCACGGGGGAGTATTGGAAACAGTGGCGAGGATCGATTTAGAAACCTGATCATATTTTTGACTATGTAAGCTTTTGAGAGGTACTTTGACCTATTTAAGTAAAGAGAGACGTAAGACTCTCGTTGAGTAGGATTGATTTGGAAAGGTTTAAAGCATGTAATGATGGTGGTTGATTTTTTGAACGGACCTTCTAGTAGGAGGTTAGGCCGGTTGGTCTTGACCAAGTAAGGTTTACTTGGGGGATTTTGAAGTGAGTTAAGTGTTGGTATGGTAGAGGGTGGGTCGTTTTGTGCTAGGACATTACCCCATAGGGTTAGTCCTGTTGGTTGAATAACCGGAAAGATTTGGCAATGCCAATTCTGGTAGATTTATCATCACGTTGAGGATGGGATCGTATCCTGACACCCGACTGAGGCAGTGAGACCTAAAATTAAGGAATTGTGAAGGTAAGAGGTAGCATGAGAAGTTATCGTGATTTTGTAATCGGATATGGCACTAGTATAAAAAGTGGTATTGGTCACACCAAAAATGTGTGACTATATACATATAGTCACACACGCGAAAAGTTTCGTGTGTGACAAAAGGTCGTGCGGCCGTAGGTTACCTACGGTCATGCATTCGAGTTAGTCACACATAAGAAAGCTTTAGTGTCTGTATCCACGTTTTTTGTGTTACGAAATAGGTATAATTTAGTGACTGTAAACAATGTACAACCAACAAAGCATGTTTTTTGTATATTTAGTCACATACAATTAAACATAGAGTGGCCAAAAGTGTTAATATGTGTGACCATATGGTGTTTTAATGTGGAAGAGATATGTGTATATTTGTGTGACTATTGTTCATCCAAATGGCCACATGAATCTTTATGTTTGTGTGACCTTTTGTAATATTTAGCACACCAAGCATGAGAAACATTTGTTCGTGAGTAATTTAGTCACTTTACATCTAAGGCATAAAGTGACCAAAAGTGTTAATAAGTGTGACCATATGGTGTTTAAATTGAAGAAATGTGTATTTTGTGTGACTATTGATCATCCAATGGCCACATGAATTTGAAGTTTGTGTGACCTTTTGTAATATTTAGCCACACAAAGCATGTTTTTTTTGGTATTTAGTCACATACAACTAAGCATAAAGTGACCAAAAGTGTTAATAAGTGTGACTAATGTTCATCCAATGGCCACATGATCTTTATGTTTGTGTGGCCTTTGCTATGATTTAGTCACACAAAGCATGTTTTTTGTGGGGATTTAGTCACATACAAGTAACCAAAAAGTGGCCAAAAGCGTTAATAAGTGTGACCATATGCTTTGTAAACTCAAGTAAATATGTATTTTGTGTGACTATTGTTCCCCCAATGGCCACATGAATTTTATAATATGGAAGTGCGGGGAATCGAACCCCGTGCCTCTCGCATGCAATACGAGCGCTCTACCATGTGAGCTACACTCCCAAAATGTAATCAGTATACATGTGTTTTCAATAGTAGAAACTTGCTGAATCTAATAATAAGAGCTATAATGCTTCGAAATTATACTTGAAACACTTACCTATAGATCTGAGTGTCCATCTTTTTTTAGTGAATTGTTATTGAAGTTTGGCTATTGCTGTCATCTCATCCAAATATAACAGATCTTTCCTACGAATACTAGTATTTAGAGCCAAAATATAGCTGCAACAGCAAAAACAAACATGAACCGGACGATTAAGCATCACAAAATACTAAACTTAAAATAATCTTTATGCGAAGTTATTGTCTAGTGGGATAAATTGCACCGGATATTATGTATAAGGGAGAATGTCTTAATCGTTAATGGTATTCCCAGGATTTGATGCAAAGTGTTTTATGTGAAAGAAAGTTTTCTAAATTGCGTACCTTGTCGACTTTCCTGGGAAATGTCCTTTTCAATGAGGATTCATGATGAGGGGGCATGGCAATAACGGACTGATAAAGATATCAACCAAAATTCTACAGAGATATCATGTGTTATTCAACATATGGTATGATGAAAGGCCTTAATATCACGAAAGGCAAAGTACTAATGTGTATGCCTCGCGAAAATACTAATTTTCAAAGGCAGCACTAATTTTCAAGGAGGCTATGTACAATGGCAGGCACTAATTTTTCAAGGATAAGTTATAATGTTGTATTCGGCATTTCTGCGAGCTGAGTACTAATTTTCAAAGGCTGTACTTGAAGGTTTCATAAAAGATTATGTTACATGTACTGTATCCATGTTTAATGCAAAGTGCTAGAAACAAATAGTATTAACTTTATTGTATTTCGAACAGTATTTAACAACGAAAGGCCCGCACTAATTTCAAGGCGCATAGAACATTGATTCTTTGAAGGCCAATATTATATTAATTCACGAATAGCAGTTTAATAATATCTTATAACTTCCAAGTATTTACACGCAATACCTATTCTTAGTAAAAGGTAAAATAAAAAAAAAAAAAAATAAAAAAAAAAAAAGCAAGCTCTGATCTGAAGGACCAGCAATGCACGCCTGAATCTGAAGACCGCCAATGCACGCAGTATTAATATAAACTTATACATACCTGAATCTGAAGACCGCCAATGACAGCCAAAGCCTGAATCTGGATCACCACGAACATCCTGTGACCACAAACTATTAAAAGACCTGTGAATTTTTATAAATATGCAATTCAAGAGTGTATTTGAGCTTTTTAATGGGTTTGAAAGAAAATCCATTTATTTCATCAAGAGTAATACGAGTAATAGTTTGTTAAACTTTATAGATATTAGAGGTGATTATATGCTAATGCAAAAATTTCTTACTTGTTGCACAGTATGGGGAACTTTGTAGCTCTCCTCATTTTTCCTTCATATAGAAGTCCAAAAGGATTAGTATGTTTTATTGAGGTACAATTAGACGCACCATTAACGTCACAATTTTCCCCCCCCACCATTAGGTACTCTTTAGAATCATCACAGTTTTTATTAGAAGCACATTAACCCCGTAATTCGCCATTAGTCTCTTAGCATCCATCAGTCAGCTGATGCCTTCACAATCAATCTACACTGACCAATACAATATCATAGTTAGAATAAGATACAGTAATGTACTAGTATAATTTTTAAGTCAGGTCATACGGGTTTTTAACACAGGTTAGATTCACCTGTAAGAGGGCTATTTGGTACTTTACTACCACTTGTTGGACTCAAGCTTTCCTTTAGGGTTGGAGTGATACCATTCCTTTCACATGATGGTTTTAGAATGTGAAGTTTTGCACCAGCGGATGATGCTTTGCTGATATCTGGTTTGACAGAGACGGGTCGATGAGAGAGCGAGTGGTTCAAATGTGAGAACTCTGATGCTGCAACTTCCTGACCTTTAGCTTTGTCTTATCAAATGAGTTTAAAGCCTAAAAAATCAAAATTAAACAGTCAACCAATTATAATGCTAAGGAAGAACTTTACATAACATGTTAAAAATAAAAAGCCTCTCAAATCCCAAGACTTTATTAATTGAATCTCAATCAATTAGACTAACCAGATACACCATATTCTTTTACTATCACGCACATTCACGCCCATGTTAATACGTATTATAATGACACTTCGGGCGACTTTTCTACATTTGATAACCCGTTTGACCGTTAAAGATAATACGGCTCCCCAATCAGAGGGAATCGTTATAAACTCCACTCTGTATTTCTTAATTGATACCATTGATGTGTATTTACTTTATTCACCTTGAATGGTCAATAATAGTTTGGTTAATTTCACTGACATACTTTCCTTCTTTGCTTCTAATTTCCTACGATGCAAGAACTCTTTACTGATGGCACTTTGAGCTACTTGCCAAAATTGCCTGTAATTATTGGTGATAAAAATAAAAAGCCACAGATTATTCACAACACAACAAACCTGCCATCACAGAAAACAAACCATAAGCATTTTTTAACTTTCTTTTTCTTTTGTTTATATTTGATGGCTATATATGATTACAATACATATTGGTACAAACTAATAATCCTCAAAATGTTAAATAAAAATTCACATTGGACGAGTTTCACTGTTATGGATAATTAATATGAACATAAAAAATTTTTTTATTAAAAAAACTCTATTCATAATTCTCATTAAAGAGAAAACACTAGCCAAATGGGCACAAAAACTTCTAGATCACTTAGGCTTTCAGAATATTACTGCAATAACTTATAAAATAACTTAAGCCAGGACAAACAAACGTTATTTATTGCTTTGCATCATTAGTTAAAACATTATACAATAATAATCCACCACACCTGGTGCTTCTGTTGTATTAACGATTTGAGATGTTATTTTCAATAGGCATTGTATGACTTAGGCCTATTTTCTTTACATTACAGTATAGTATTATTCTTGGTGCTTTGGCATCTGTTATCTTAGATCGTCTCAACTCATAGCTCAAAGAGATGCGATACTAAATAAGAGCAACTTATTTAGCAAATATTAGTAAAAAACATAAACTACACTATGTTACAAAGTAGGGCTTGGGTATGAATCTTTAAGACGCCGAGAGTTGGCATTAGAGGAGGGTGATGTATACAGTACGTTTGAGGTCGGACAGGGTTCCGGATCGGCACCAGAGTCCGAGAGACCTAAGAGGGTGTCAGCATTTAGGCAACCCACACTTACCACATGGATAGACCCGGAGGACGGTATGATTTATATTGATATTCCTGATTACCCACCACTAGCACCACCTGTACAGACACCACCTTCACCCGAGTGGACATTTGGTTCACTTCCCATTTCTCCATCACATTCTGATGTTCCATCACCTATTTCATCACCTATGATACCTTTGACTGTACCATCTCCTATAGCCACACCCACTACAGTTGAGACTGAGGGATTTCTGACTGAGCTAGGAGCTCAAGTCGAGATGCAGGGAGGATTGATTCGTGATCACGCAGTACAATTGGAGGAGTTATCGCCTGCTCTGTTTGAGAGGTACGATAGGGACATAGGAGAGTTATTCACTAGGCCGGGAGCGGTTATGGAGGAGATTTTCTCCCAGAGGTACCAGTTTAGGAGTTTGGAGTACGAGTAGGAGAGGGTCGCAGTAACATTCGGAGCGATATGGAGACCGGTGTTAGCCCTTAAGGCTTGGGTAGGTCAGACGGATGCCCAGAGAGCAGCTCTGTGGCATGCCATCAGTGATGTGCAGGGAGAGAACCAAGATTTACGGTTATAGCTTGCGGAAGAGAGACGTGCACGATTAGAGTTGGCTGAGGTTGTTGACGGTATGAGGAGAGGGTAGGAGCCCAGAGGAGGTGCGTAGGGTATATGAGGTTTGGATTAGTAGTCTTGTGTATATCACTAAATCGGATAGTATCGGTTAGTGATGGTTATGATTAGGAAAGTTTCTTTTTGTATTGGTGGTTATGACAGATCACTATAGTTATCAGGTGATTTGTATTTAAACCGTTTCGTATTAGTGAAGGAAATTTTCTCCGGTTTTCATGGATAGCGGTACTTTGTGTTGTTTCGTGTTAGTTAAGAGTGCAGTTTTGTCGTGTGTGAGTGCATTACGATTGGTTGCTCGTGATAGAGCGGATACCCACTTCTTTGATAGGATGTGGCGTGCGATGTATTTAGTGTATTCTGTAAGCTCGAAACGTATTCGGGCTGACCGATTATACCATCTTGTTAGGAGATATTGTAAGAAGATAATAGACCATGAATGGTCACGGGGGAGTATTGAAAGAGTGGTAATGATCGGTTTGGAAACCTGATCATATTTTGAATATGTAAGCTTTTGAGAGGTATCTTGACCTACCTAAGTAAAGTGAGATGTAAGACACCCGTTGAGTAGTATTGATTTGGAAAAGTTTAAAGCGTGAAATGATGTAGTCTAGATTTTAGAACGGCCTTCCTAGAAGGATAGATCCAGGATGGTTTGACCAAGTAAGGTTTACTTGGGGATTTTGAGTGAGTAATTATTGGTAAGGTAGAGTATGAGTCGTATTGTGCAGGACATATACCCCGTAGGGTTTGTCCTGTTGGTTGAATAACCGGAAAGATTTGGCAATGCCAATTCTGGTAGATTTGTCATCACGTTGAGGACGGGATCGTATCCTGACACCCGACTGAGGCAGTGAGACCTAAAATTCAGGAAATTGTGAAGCTAAGAAGTAGCATGAGAAGTTATCGTGATTTTGTGATCAGATATGAAATGATTATGAGAAAGTGTAGAATTCGGACTGTGAAAAGACCTAGTCTTTAGAGGGATCGTAAGAAACCTCGCTTGTGAAGCTTAAATTCTAGTGATTGACGTGATTCTTTGAGGAATGGAATTTCCTGTTAGTGTTGAGAGTTAATGATTTGAGTTGAATTTTGGGGAAAAATTCCCTTAAGGTGGTGAGACTGTGATAACCGGTAATATTTCCAGGGTTAAGTATTATAAAATATTATAGTTTTGTATTTTGAAGTCTTTCAATCTTGACAATTTTCCTGATGAAAGCTGAAAAGTTGACTTCTGTTGACTATTTTGCGTAAAAGCGGTTTCGGTTTAACCGAGAATTTGATGGAGTATTGAGTTCGTAAATGAATCATTTATGATACATTTTCCTATTTTATAGTGTATTTGAGGTTTTTAGTGCTTTCTCGAAAGTTTTCCCGCGTGTAGCGAAAAATCGTCACGCAGCGCGTACCAGCACGACAATTTAAATAAGTGTGGATATTTATGAGGTTGGGGATGTGTTAATGGGTTTATTTATTTAATAAATTCATAAAATTGTAATAACGGTGATTTAAATTGTAAATCGTGAGTGTGAGAATTGAAAGTTAGCATAAAAACGGTTATTTTCGCGAAATTCGATAAAAGACTGTCACAGTCGTAAAAATGTGAAATTCTGAGTGAGAATGAGTTTTCAAGCCATATTTGGTGATTTGAAGTGTTTTTAAATGGATGAGCAAGGTTCGATTGAGTTTTGTCAAAATTCATGTTTTCGGTCCGGAATCGGCCGATAACGGCTCAAAATGGATTTTTGTAGTAATTTAAAGTGATAAGTGTCATGTGAATAGCCCAGGTTTATGGAAAAATGATTTTAAACGCAATGAAAATGATAACTAAGTTTGGTTGACGTTTTAAATAAATGAGAATTTAGTTTTTAAGCGATCCTGACACAAAAAAGGAAAACCTGAGACCCTCCTTGGAGTGCCTTTGTTTTGCGAGCCGTTGCGTCAGTTGAAGCTCTCTCTCTTTTGAATTAGAATTAGAAGATTCCATTGAAATTCGATGTGTGAAATAAAATTAAGGATCTTAAGTAGATAATGTGATTGATGTTGTGGTTTTAAATGCAATTAACGTTCACGGGATTTTACAAGTCTATGATTAAAACCGATAAAAGATTAACGGGATTTTACAAAATCAATAGAAAACCGTGAATGAATAATCGTTTGATGTTAAGGTAGGTTTGTTGTTTGATTAATGCAGTTTAAGTCCTGTTTAGGTTGACGGTTTGTTATTTGGCCCTAAAATATTTGAATTTTGACCAAAACACAAAATTTACCCTATTACCAAAATTTAAATTTTGTGTAAAAATTAGCTAAAAAAGCTATTGAAAAATTAATTTTTTTCTTAATTTTTCCCGCCAAAAATAATTTGAATTTTTTAACAAAATTTTTACCCTATTACCAAAATTTAAATTTGGTGTAAAAATGAGCTAAAAAGGCTATAGGAAAAATTAAATTTTTCTTAACTTTTCCCGCCAAAAGTATTTTTTTTTTCAAACCGCCGCCAAGGGTGTTGAGCAAACCGCCGCCTTATCTGTTTAATCAAACCGCTGCTTTAATATGAGTAACTCGCCGGGTATTATTATAATAGCAAACCGCTGCTGAAATTGACAACCCGCCGTGTATTAAAATAATGCAACTCGCCGTTTTAACAACTCGCCGTTTTAACAACTCGCCGTTTTAACAACTCGCCGTTTTAACAACTCGCCGTGTGTTTTAGCAACTCGCCGTACCTTTTACCAACTCGCCGACTATTATTTTCAAGCCAACTCGCCACTATCCTGTGTAAACCGCCGCGAACAAGCAACTCGCCATTGACTTTTGGCAACTCGCCTTTGACTTTTTCCTAAATTTCCGGATCTTGTCCCTACCTTTTGTCAAACCGCCGGTTAGATAATGATATTTTAACCAACTCTCCACGAAGAACACTTGGACGAATTAAGCAAAATCAAGCCATATTATCTTTTTAACCACGAATCAAAGCTCTAACATGCAATACTAAGATGGTGTATGAAGATTAACCTTCCAATAACATGTATTTCTTCGTGGATCATAAAAACGAAGCAACCCTCCACGAAGAACATCAAACTTAATAACCTTATAAATCGAACTAGGAGCTTGTATACCACTTGAAATTGTTACAATCTAACCTTTTTGATGTGTAGAACAAGAGAAGATCAAGATTAACAAACAAATAAGCCAAAATCAAAAATGAGCCGTGGGCTTTTTTCTTCTTCCAAAAATAAGCCACTAATTTTGAGCTTATTTAACCATATGAATCAATCACGAATATCCAACCCCCATGGCCCTCCCCTGATTACCCATTGTAGTTTCCTGAATTCCAACACAAACATGTATAGATCTAAAACAAGAAAATCTATAGAGAGAGAAAGTTTTTTAGAGAGGGAGAAATAGTTGAGAGAGAAAAGAAAAAACACACTAAAAGGTGTGGGTGTAAAAAAATAAAATAGAATTGCCTTTACCTCATCCAAAGTTTGGGAAAGGTAATTTTTTAGTTTTCTTTTAATACCAATACCACCAGGTAATTAGTACCCCCCCGTTTGTCAATACCGAAAGGTACCCCATACGTTTTTAAACCTAATTTAAAAACTGACAGCTTATAAATTTGAACGGTAAAAATACATGGGGTGACCGAGTCTTTTTTTTTCTAATATCCAAACAAAAAAAAACTAACTTGTGTGGGGGGTGTGTTGGTGGTGAAGAAAAGTGGGAGGCCTATTTAAAAGCCCCGTTTTTGGGGTGAAGCTTCCAGACCTCTTTGCCTTGCTCCACCACATGTTTCAATCTCAGCCAATCATTTCCCTTCAATCATTGTGAGGGCTATTTGTAAGCCTGCCGTTTTGGATCAATTTTTGTGTTTGCACTTTCAAAGGAATGCCAAGCTGTGTCATTCCTTGATGTACAGCTTGGTTCTTCCTTTTTTAGGGAGTGTTAAGTTGTAAAAAACACCCCCACATAAATTTGTGGCTTTCCTTTCACACCAGTGGCCATTTGATCCTTGAGAGAGGTTTATTAAGAGATGCTTTTTGGATATGGACCCAAAGAACCCCTGCCATTTCCAATTGTAACTTCCCTCCCTTAGAATTGAACTTAAAAGCTACCCCTTTTAATTTCCATTTCAAAAAGCCCTTTGATTTACCCATGGTTAATGTTGGGGACGATGGGTGAATAGTAAATGGATTTGGCGCGTTTTTTTTATAACTGAAAACGGGTTAATTCATTTTAAACTTTGCTCTATTGACATATTCAGTCCTTCTCTTTATTTTCCCTTTTTCTAGTTATAAAATAGTTTTGGAAATTGCAAAACTGGCCCTTGTGGTTTATAAAATAAAACATGGTTTAGAGTTTTGGGCTTATGAATCCGGGTAAGGCCCATTTAGAGGTGAGGGGCTATTTTTGGACTTTTGTGAAACTTTGAGGGTTAAAATGGAATATTGTGGGTCTTGTTGACTTTTGTTGACCAATGTTTGACTGGATTAGACTGAGGGTTTGACTTTTCCTGGTTTTGCTTCCGGCCTTTGTTCACTCTTCTGTTCTCGTGTTCGTGCTTGCTTGTTTTTGATGGTTTTCATGTAATTTTTGATATATCCGTACCTGCACACACAAAACACAAATACAAGCATATTTTTGCCATTTTTGGTCTGTTTTGGGTTTAATTGGGTTAATTTAGGTATTAACGGATATGTGTATTTTACACTTACCAATGGGTTAATTACATAGGATAAATGATGCTATAAAAGACACGTTATTTGATGTCATCATTGGGTTCTTCCCAAAAGTAATTTTTTAGGCCAGAGAATAATTTGTTTTTTTGTTGGTACGTCATTCCTTTAGAAATTATGTCTCCTGCCAAATAGTTTGCAAAGTTTGTGAACCATGGTATTTTTGGCACTAATTTCCATAAAGGTTTCGCCAAGAAAGTTATCATCGATTTCATCGTCATCACTTGTCTCATCATTTTCAATTCGTGATAAGTGATCAGCGGCAACTTTTTCGATACCTTTTTTGTCTTTTATTTCTATATCAAATTCTTGCAATAGCAATATCCAACGTATGAGACGTGGTTTAGCACCTTGTTATTTGAAGAGGAGCCTAAGAGCTGAGTGATCAGTATAAACAACAGTTTTTGATAACACCAGATAGGGTCGGAATTTATCGAAAGCAAAAACTACAGCCATAAGTTCTTTTTCTGTAACTGTATAATTTTGCTGAGCTGCATTAAGAGTTTTGCTTGCAAAATAGATGGGGTGAAAATGTTTTCCATCTTTTGTTCCTAAGACTGCTCTAACTACGAAATCGCTCGCATCACACATCAGTTCAAATGAAAGATTCTAATTCGGGCTTATGATGACTGAAGTGCGTGTGAGTTTCTCTGTTAATGAATTGATTGATTTGTGACATTCATCATCAAATTCGAATGGAGTGTCTTTTTCAAGTAATTTTGTTTAAGGACGGGCAGTTTTTGAGAAGTCTTTTATGAAACGTCGGTAGAATCCAGCATGTTCCAATAAACTTCTAATGCCTTTAACATTAGTGGGTGGTAGAAGTTTAGAGATTTCGTCTATTTTAGCTTTGTCAACTTCAAGTCCTGCTCCAGATACTTTGTGTCCAAGAACAATTCCTTCTTTAACCATAAAGAGACATTTTTCCCAATTAAGGACAAAACTTGCATCTTTACAACGTATGAACATTTTATCAAGATTATAAAGACAATTATCGAAAGAGTTTCTAAAGACGAAGAAATCGCCCATGAATACTTCTACAGATTCTTCGACCATGTCGTAAAAGATTGCTAACATGCACCTTTGGAAAGTAGTGAGGGCATTGCACAGGCCAAAAGGTATTCGCATATAAGCGTATGTTTCAAAAGGGTAAGTGAAGGTTGTTTTTTCTTGATCCATAGGATCAATTGGTATTTGAAAATATCTAGAAAAGCCATCGAGGAAACAAAAGTATTTATTTTCTACGAGTCTTTCTAGCATTTGATCCATGAATAGCAACAAAAAGTGATCTTTCGCGGTTGCTTCATTGAGTTTACGATAGTCGATACTAAGTCGCCAACCCGTAACGGTTCTTGTTGGGACAGGTTCATTTTTTTCATTTGTGACTAATGTGATACCACCTTTCTTTGGTACACAGTGGATGGGACTAACCCAAAGGCTATCAGCGATTGGATATATAATATATGTATCGAGGAGTTTAACTATTTCTTTTTTAACTACTTCTTGCATATTTGGATATCATCTTCTTTGTTTTTGAACAACTGGTTTTTTGTCTTCTGGAAGTTGAATTTTATGTTTACCGGAAGACGGACAGATACTAGGAATGTCTGTTGTTTTCCAAGCAAAAGCTTGCTTATGTATTTTAAGAACAGAGATGAGCTTATTTTTGTTTTGTTCAGAAAGCTGAGATGAAATGATCACAGGAAGAAGAGAGGGTTCTTCCAAAAAAGTGTATTCTAGATGATTAGGAAAAGGTTTGAGTTCAAGATCCGTAGGAGGTTCATCAAGAGATTTCTTGATTTTATAATATGTCTCAAATGTGATTTTTTCGAAGATTATTTCTTCTTCATTGATTTTAGGTTTAGTATTTTCTTTGATATTCATGGCTATGAATTCACTGAATTCGGCAAAGATTTCATCTTCAAGGGGGTTCCCTCAATGGAGTAAAGGATTTTACTTCCTTCATCGAGTAAAGCATCAAAATCTTCTTATAAGATTTCATCAATGACATTGATGACATCAAATAACGTCACTTTTATAGCATAATTTATGCCATGTTTCTTACCCATTTTATATAATTATTGCATGAGTTGATACTCAATCGTTTATATTTGAGATTTTTAGTAATTATGGAGTACTTTGTGAAGATTAGCTAAAAGGCACGCATTCTGGAGCTTAAACGA
Source organism: Tanacetum coccineum (assembly GCA_026074375.1). NCBI lineage: Eukaryota > Viridiplantae > Streptophyta > Magnoliopsida > Asterales > Asteraceae > Tanacetum > Tanacetum coccineum. The sequence continues at coordinate 61,196 of BQNB010010325.1, forward strand.
AGAAATCTGAAGAAACTGTTCTGACTGACTATACGCCATATCCATCAAGGAAGATACGGCGTATCTGTACCTCCACTTCACAAGAAACCACGAAGACATATACGTCGTATCCAAAAGATATCATATGCCGTATCCAAGATATAATATACAAAGATTCTGGAAGATATTAAACGTGGTCCCTACTCTAAGAAAACTCCCAATACGCCGTATTGACCTTAACCAATACGACGTATCGAAGAAATTCCAGACACTATAAATAGAAAACCTAAAAATGATTTTTAGGTGTGCTTGATCATATTTTCAATACCCTAACCACAAAAGTCGATTTTCAAAAGAAACGAAGAGCAGAAGAGGTCAAGCAAAGCTTCTAATTCCATAGGAAATACCTTGTAATCACCTATACTCTTATAATCGTTCAATTTTTGGTATCATTTGTTTAACTCGGTTAGTTTACCTTGGTTGATTGATTATTCTTGTATTAATTACAATGGCTAAGGGCTAATACCCTTGGGTATTAGCCATGATTATGAAGATTTAAATGTTTGGTTTGTTTATATCGATTGCTTAATTTATCGTTGGTTGTTGATTATGTTTATCAATTCATACTTGTTTATGTGCTTAAATTTGCGACCTATCATTAAACTGGGTCTAGGAATGCAAAATATCTCCAAGTTTTAGCTAGATGTCCGGGAATGGAAAATCTCCATCACCGCCAATTTATAGTATTTATAATAATAGGTATCACAAATATTGACCTATCTTAACCAATCCGCTTAAAGGGCATAAGTTATTCCAGCAAGGTGACCTAGTATACAATTCATCTTCCTTGTTGTAAAGGACACGGACCTAGTGGACACTACAAGGATTTTAATATAAAGGACCTAAGCAAAAGTGGGGGTAAAGTCGCCTCAGAGTGAGCTTAGGGTTTATAATAAGATCCCACCAGTTAATTAATCTTTCTAAGAATAGATATTATAATCCAGCAAATAGGAATGCTTTATGCCGGAAATGTGGTTTTTAATTTATGACAAATTTCACGGTGGTCCCTAGGTTTTTTTTTTTTAGGAAGAATACCCGCCGGCCCTAAATTCCTTTGGAGGAAATGATATGCCGACCTCGAAATAACACACATTGGCCAACTAAAAAAAAAAACAAAAACTTCAGTTTTTTAAATTGGATTAATCATGGTTTAATATAGTTTGTTTTTCTTAATAATGGCTAGATTCGCCTCTTTCTATCTTATTGATTTATCTGCTTCGTGTGTTTATTTGTATTTAGAGGGGAAAAATTGATTAAAGTTTTGTTAACCGACCGAGAAACCTGTTGCTATTCCCCTCCTCCAGACTAAAAAAACCGACCTCCTTTATCCTTTAGAATTTTAGGTTTCTAAGCATAATTTTTAAAAAGGTTTAACATAGATTTAGAATTAGCATAGTTCAAATAAATTGACATAATTTTTGTTAACCAAATAATATTGATAGAACCTAAGAATAACGCTCTCGCTCTTAAGTGATACTACAACTCCATCTACTTAAACCACGAAAGCCTACATCTGATTTGGTAAAAATAGCTTGTTAGTGTTTGTTGTTAGGGTCTAGTCCCCCCCCCAAAGCAAAAATATAAAGTAAAAGTGGATTTTATAACAAAAAAAAATACCTAAACTACAACGACAACAAAACAAGTTTTTTTGGTTGGCCGCACCACAGCGGGGAAGGTGAATTAGTTTAATCTTTCTTTTGTATATTTAATATTTTATGGTTTTTAAACCTTAGATTTAAACTTAACCTCTAGAATTAGTGTAATTTTTAGAATTAGGTGGTAAAATTAATGTATATTTTTGGTTTTTATAATTGTTTTTTGCTTGTGTATTTTGGGTTTTTGTTTTGGTGTTTGGGCTGTTTGTGTGTTTGTGTTATTTTTTTAAATATATTGTTTTTTTCTGTACAACTGTTCTGGTCCCCGATAACCTGAATTACGTTGTATTCCCCAAATAAATTGAATACGCGTATCATACTAAAACCTTTTCCCTTTAAACCAATACATAAAGCGTATCATTATTCTCATATAACAGCAGACCTGATAAACGGTGTATTCCGATAAAATAGATATGTGGCCGTAATCGATCCCACCTGATATAAACAGCAGAAGAACAGATTTCCTTCCATATTTTGATTTTTCATGCCTGAATTTCTTATCTATATTTTACTATCTTCTAAGCAAATCCTGCTGATATTTTTGCCTTTGTTACAGATAGTGTTAATAACAAAAAAATAGATTTTGAAAGAGGTGCAATGACGGAGGTTATTGATAGAAGGCTAATTCTAGAGGAAATGCAAATGGAAAAAAGCCTCAAGGCCTAAAATCAAGTCCATGCTTAAACCAAAATCCGCAAAATAAATGTTTGAAAAATTAAACTTGAAGAAGCAAAGAGCCACTTAAAGGAATTATGAAATTAATGCTTTATTAGCGGATTCTGGGAGAAAAGAAAGACCTGTTGGATCGATCCCACATCCGCTAAGTTCTTGAAATACTTTGAAATTAATTAAAAATTTCCTAAATGTTGGAACACCAATCTACAAACGTGTGCATGTTTTTACCTTTCCCTTTCCTTTCGCTTACAACCGTGCGGCCTCGAAAATGGGTGACTAAAATGAAGGGTTTATGTGAAAATATCACCCGCAAATGGAGTGATCTAAGTAGGGAGAATTTCTTCTGTAAATACTATCCCCCTTTTTTTTATCCCGAGTTTAGAAAATATGAATTTATTACAAAAGCGAATGATATTACAATAGACAATGAAGACGAAGGGCCTGATTAGTTTGAATTCGTAACATAGTTAAAATTCAAAAATCATAAAAGAATGGATGGAATGACTAAAAGCGCATTATGGCATTATTGGGTAAAAGGAGAGGGAAATATTGAACTAATGAATGACATCGAATCGAGCGACAAAGAATTGGAGGAATCTGATTATGGAAACCCTCGTAACACTGATTCGTTAGAACCAACACACGTAATCATAAAATATATAATATTATGAAAAATTATCAAATTACCATTGAGGAAAAAGGTAAAAAGGAAAATCTTCAAAAATATATATAATATAATACGTATATGAAAAGCCCTAAATAAGCTGTTAAATAGCTTATAACTTGACAGAAACTACTTAGCTACTATTTTGGTTTTTTTAGAAAACTAAGTAAGCTAGTAGACTAAAATAAGCTAAAGTTAAGACTAATTAAGCTATAATATGCTAAACCTAAGCTAATGAGCTAAACAGAACTTAAAAATAAGCAAGTAATAAGCTAAAAGACTAAATAAGCTCTTTTTTTAAAACTAATAACCAAACAGTCCTAAAGCATACTTTGGGCTTAAAATTGAGCTAGCAAATAAGAACTATAAGCAAAATCACTTGCAACCACTGAAAGCATAACCTGCAAGCTCCTAGGAAAAGCTTTTTAAATGAACTTTGGACAACAAGGGCTTAATAAAAAAACTCGTTGAAAACAGACAGAAGAGACAGAAAATGCTGAGTTTGCTTTTAGAATTGAAAAGGACAAAAATCAATTTTGCAGCTTAAAATCAGATAAGCAAATGACATTATTTTGACAAAGCAAATTGAGGCAATTGATTAATGACATAAGACCTGCTTGTGCTATAAAAATTAAAACCTAAACTCTACTTTAACCCTCTGAAAATGAAGCTAGCAAATGGACTAAAGCTGTCTTCCTAATCTGATGCAGTTGACAAGCAAATGATTCAAAACTCAAAATCTACTGATGCAGAACTTTTGACACCATTCTAACATGCATAAAACTAAAAACTAAAACTAATAACACCTAATGCAATTAATAGAAATGATTTGAGCTTAATATGCAAACTACACCTAACAGACTTGAACATAAACTAAGCTAACTTATGAAACCCTAAATAACTCATATCCTAGCTTATAAAACTATCTTAAACAAACTTATTTGAAAGCTTAAACTTAACAACCAAAGATCACAAGGCCACAAACAATTTACTATGGCTTATGCTATTTTGCCAAACACTCCTTTAACTAAGACTAGTTAGTACTGCTGTGCCAAACACCCCTTTAACTAGACTCAAAACCATTTTAGCTTATGAAAATGAAATTAAGAGCTTAAATCCTAAATACCAGATAACAAATAGATTATAACAACCTTAATAAGCATAAAACTATAAGCAAATAAGCTAGAAACAATAAGCTACAAGTTAAGCTAATATTTTTTAGTTTTTGACAGTTTTATGTATTTAAACTAAGAAATCTAAGATCTAAGCTATAAAACTTAAAAACAGATATTGAAACATATTTAATAAGCACAAATAGACAGAATTAAGCACAAATAAGCTAGACTATAAGCAGTTTAAGCAAAATTAAGCTAGGAAAATTAAGACAGAAAGAGTAAATGAACTTACAAGGAACCTTAGCTAAACAAAGGTATCAAAGGCTCTAATGAGCTATCTACAAGCTCTGACTTATTAAGAATAAGCCAGTAAAAGTCCTTATGAGCTCTTCCATGGTAAGCTCATCTTCCAAAAAGCTCAAAATCCAATAAGCCAAGGTATTAACTGATTTTTAGATTTAAGTATATTAAGAGCTTATTAATAGCTCAATTTGAGCTTAGAGACTCAAAGAGCTTAAGAGGAGCTTATGTAACATTAAAAGCTTATTAAACAAAGATTTAAGTGAATTTAAGAAAAGCAAATTCGAATTCCATTAATGAAAAAGTTGAGTACAATTCTGAAAAGGAAATTACATTCAAGCAAACATTAAGCTAAACATTTTAAAAAAATTACAAAGCTAATTTTAATAAGCTAATTTATAAGCTACTCCTAGATATCCCGTGTGAGTGAGGCCTTGCTTGTATTTATACTGCCTGGGAGAAACTTCTAGGCCCCTTTATCTGTTAGACGCTCCAATCAATCCCTCCCCTTCATTCTTCTCAATCATTGGATGCTCTCTCTCCATCGTTGGATTAGATTTTGATCACACGGATTGCCAGCGTGGCAATCCGTGATGTGACCCTCTTGTGATTCTTTTGTACGCCTTTTAGTACAAAATACTAGATCTTGGTGTGTTTCCTTCATTGCCTCCGTGTCATTCCCTTTTAGGTTTGAACCAATGAGAGCGTTTGGTGATGTATTACTCTGCCAGCTTGTACTTAGTCCCTTCAATTGTCTCTCCACATGGCCAATTTTGATTTGCCCTTTGGTTTTAACTCAGGGTAAATTGAAGAAGAAGATGAATAGTAACAACCAATTTTCGCGCGTTTTACCTTTTATAAAAAGGGTGCGTTTGACTTTGGTTTGACCCGGGGTATTATTGAGCTCGGACCTGGGCTTATTTATAAAGGGATTGGGCCGGGGTTTGTTTGTTTTGGGCTCAAGCTTGGTTATAAAAGGGTTAACGGGTGTTAACTCTTTATAAATTAAAGAGTTAACACCGTTAGGGTTTAGGGACTATTTTTGCAATTTGGTTTTCTTTGAGGGACTGATTTGGTATTTTTGGGTTTTTTCTTTTTGTGGGTTGACTTTGGTTGACCTTTGATAGCCCGGTTTTGACCGTTTTCTTGAGATTTTTGCATTATACGTACCTACATAATCACAAAGACAAAACAAGCAATATATTCAAGCATTTAATGTCACAATTTCTGTCTTTGTAGGACCAATTTTTGATATAAAAAGATATGTGTTTTCTCACATTATAAAAATTCCAAAACTAAGCGATTGCGTGTCCTCAGCAATATTAGTGATGCTCTATATCCAAATACATCAAAAACTTCCCAAATTAAATCTTGAAAGAAGTGCAAAGATTTTGTGGAGAGAATTAAGAAAATCACAAGTTATAAATACACCCCATTTTCCATTAAAAATATTTTACGATCTTTCATATTTCTTATTGTTAAGGACTGCCGCTCTAGAACAAGATCGCATTTCGATCCCTGAGAATGACCAAAAGCGGATAAATTCATCGTCCCAGACTTTTCAATTTGCTCCAAAAACAAGTCTTTTTAAAACAAAATCACAGCTAAATATCAATAAAGTTGCTAAATACTTACTCATATTTGAACTTAGTGATCTTTTCATTCCTTGACATTTACTATATCTTAAGTGAATGATGTATTTTGAATTTCAACCATGCATGAACGTTTTTTGCAAAAACTCTATGCTTCACGTTCCACCCAAAGAATAATGAGGTTTGAAGGCGAGATCATCCAGTGTAGCGAGCTTTTCGTCTCGGACATCCAACTTAAGGCTATGTGACTGGCTTTAAACACCACAGGAGGACTAGTATCGGGACTCACGGACCTATAGGTTTCCAAAAACTCTTAGATTTTCGAATATTCATAGCTTATAATAATAGATAGTCAAAGTGCAATATGCATATTTGAATTTAACAAAAAGAAATCTATTTATTAATTCAAACTTAATATTAAACATTTATGCAATTGTAACCCTCGACCTTTTAGAAGGTTGCAACATCGGTTGTGAGCCGGCAAGATGCAGCAAACTTTTATCAGTCTCGGATTTTTATTCTTACTATGGGCTTTCTTTAGAAGACTACCACATCGGTTGTGAGCCGGCAAGAGGTAGTAAACTTTTATCAGCCCACAGCTTTTATTATTATATTATATATTTTTTATCATTTTATCATCATTTTTTTTATTATATATTTATTTATTTAGAGAAGACTTCTTTTTGAAAAATTCAAGTATAAATTTGAACTAAGACTAAAATTTTTGCTATATATTACATAAAAAATTGTTGATTTAAGTTTAATCTCCAAAAACAGCACGTATATTAATCCGGTTAAGAGCTTATGGGAGAAAAGGCAACAAGTTACATACATGAGCTCTTAAGATTTCCAAATAATCCTTGTTTAGCATCCTACTCATACCTAACTCTATCATTTTTCGTTCTTCGCGAAAATCGCGAACGCTTAGCCTAAAAGTTAAGGAACAAGCTAGAGCTCAACACGCTCGATCGGGTCAAAATTTACTCTTATTCTACCCAGCAAGAAAGTCAAAATTGTGACAAAAACACTTATTTTATTTTTGAAAATTTTAAAAATTTTCATATTTTTAAAATTTTCGGTGGGAAAACGGGGTATGTGAGAACAACGGGTAACAGTAGGTAAGATAATATCGAAGATATACTACCCCATACTAAAATCAAACATTGTCCTCAATGTTTCCTAGCCTAAGAATTAAAAACCCCATACTAGAACTCAAAAAGGTCGAATGCATAACTCAAACATGAAGAAAGTATCACAAAAAATCTTTAGCCGTTTATCAAGTGTGCTACAAGATAAATGTTAGTCGATAATAATCTTTAGGATATCGGATTTCTCCAAACTAATGGCAAGCAAAGGCTAGGAAGCTCGAGTGGACCGGGACAAAACACCGAACACGAGAGTCTTCAGAAAATTTAGGTAAATCCTGCAAACAATCACAAGTACAAACAAAACAAGAATCGGAAGAGTACAAGCTTCCTCACAACACATTAGAAATAAGAAAGAAAATGGATAAGCATGGGGTGCCTCCCATGAAGCAAACAATTAGTGTAGAAAGAAGAAAATGGTTTTATGCATGGGGTGCATCCCACGAATGCGCTTTGTTTTTGGTATGAGTCACATAGATTGACTCGAAATCCCTGAATTCATTTGTCCTAGGGAAAGTCTGGAGATCAGGACAACCATGGTTGGTGGGTGTCCCTCCGAAGTAGTGCTTAAGTCGATGGTGGATGTTCACTTTGAAGTTTGATCCGTGTCGGTATTCGTAATTTTGCAGTGCCATATGGAAAAAACTCTGGTTATATGTAAAAAGGGGGTTCGGACCATCGGGGTTTTAAGCTTTCCAGCAATTATCTTTAGCGATTGAAGTTGAAAAGATGAGAAAGACTTGGATCAACTCAACATCTAGAAAAGGCGGTTTTTGATCTTTGAGTCGTTGAAGCTTTATTCGTCCTTCTCCTTATAGAAAATCACAGAATTTCTCGTTTTTATGCTTGATCACGTAGCTCAGTAAGTTCATTAAGTGGAGCTTACGGTGATCGCCCGTGTTTTTTTTTAAGTATTCTAATAATTAGACATGTTTTAATTGCCCTCTACGCTCTATGCTATAATTAGATAGGTAGATGAACACACGGACTTTTACATACAGAGCTTGTATGGGGTGCAACCTATTGGTGTCTTATAGCGGAACGGATGCCCCATAGAGCGTCATCAAGCCTATCAGACCATGAGGCACGGTTTTCTTCAACCGTCCTTTCTAAAATATGTTTTAACCCACGATTCGACACCTCAACTTGACCACTCGTTTCGAGGGGTGGTAAGAGGGTAGCAAAGACGATTGAGTGACCTATAATTAGACATTGCTTTTAGCAATTTGATCATTACAGAGATGGGTCTCAAGATCGTTAATAATAGCTATCGATGTACCGATTTCGGGCAAAAATAGATTTCAAAAATCCTTAACTACATAACTCTTGCATCGTTGAGTGCGGGAGCGCATTGCTTCCAACCCATTTAGATAGGTAATCAACGGCTACGAGTATGTGTTTATTTCCTTTAGATGACGGAAATGGTCCCATGATTGTCTTTGCCCCACAGACATTAAAGATTTTCAACTCTTGGATGTGGATTTTGTGGCATATCATCAGTTGTTGAAATTTTTCCCTGAGCTGATGAGTCCACAGTTTTTAACATACTATGGGCATCTTTTGATAGATTGTGGGCCAATAAAATCCTGAGTCAAAAACCTTTTGGCGGTGTAGTTGGCACAGTAATGTCCCCCGGTGGGTCCACTATGACAAGCTGTGAGGATGTCGACAGCTTCTTGGCTTGAAACACCTCGACGGATCACTTGATCCGCACAAGTTTTGAATAGAAAAGGGTCGTCCCAAAAGTAGTGTTTGACATCTTTGAAAAATTTATTTTTCTGCTGAGTTGACATTCCTTTGAAATGAAAATTCCCCGCGGTGGTAGTTTGCATATCGGCAAAACCACGGGGTACTTGGGTCACAACTGTGAAGTAACCTATTTAATGTGTTCTCGAGAGGAAAATTTTTGTTTAATTTCTTTGATCGAGGACATTTTCATAGGTGTTTTTCTTAATCGGGAAAGATGTATCGGCCGCCGTTGTTCTCGGCTCCCTTTCGTATCACTTAACTTTAAAATCGAATTCCTGAAGGTGGAGAAACCACTCGTTGCATCTTGCCTTGGAATCTTTTTGAGCTAATAGGTACTTAAGGCGCGGAATTGGTGCCGTATACACTATGCTTTATTATGATGAGGTATGACGGAATTTTTTTACAAAGAGTTACACCACAGATCTAACATTTCCTTTTCCGTTGTGGTGTAGTTCGATTCCAGCATCGGTTATTATTTTGCTTGCAATAATGTATAGGCCTAATGTGTTTATCAATTCGTTGCCCCAAGGAACCGCACCTATGGATAGTCGGCTAGCATCGCACTTAAGTAAAGGGATTGGTCGTGGTCCCAAGTTGGGGTGTAAATCAGAACAGTATTGGAAGTTTCCGGTTTTTTTAATTCTTCTTAAGGTCTGAAAAAGCTTGGATGGCATTCTCGGAGAAGAATGAAAGGAGTGTTTTTCTCAAAGGTGATGAGTCATGGGTTCGAGAAATTTTTTGAAATGGTCCTTGATAATATCTACGGTATTAAAAACCTGCATGTTCCGATGATAAAACTCTATGACACATTATGACGGTAGTTGGGTGGTGAAGTAATTTGTTGCAATGAAGTCTATTTTGCTTTGTCGATGCTATTCCTTTATTTGAAATTTTATTCCCAAGTAGATGCATTCTTTCACCATAAAATGGCTTTTTCCAATTTAGAAGCCAAATTAGTGTCTTCACACGTTTAAGCATTTTTTCTTAAATTGGAAAGGCACGTTTAGAAAAAGATCTGAAAAATGTTAAGTTTAATCTATGAAAATTCCATCGTCTTTTCAATAATTCATGGAAGATAGCCATCATTTTACACCTTTGGAACGTGCCTGGCGCATTGCATAAGCCAAAAGGCATGAAATGTTGGCGGTAAGCTAACGTCCGTACCTATATGGGCATGTGAAATGTGGTCTTTTCCTGTTCTTTCGGATTCGATTGGTATTTGTTTATCCATTGTAAACCTAAACCAATACTCAAATAAGTTATAATAACATAAATTACAACATTATCAATCATATTCTATCATAATTTCATCATTTCATTTCAATTATACACGGAATAAAACCAAGAAACCATATACGTGCCCTAAATGGAACATTAGACCTGTTTACTCGTTTTTACCTATTTTAAACCCAAACCACCTATCAATTCTTGTTGATAATCCTTAATACAAGTCTTGAGAACATATACCTATCATTATCCCTCAAGTATACTCGAAATCCAAGCTTAAAAACTCAATCCGAGCCCTAATGAGCCTTAGAAAACCCGCGACCCATTTTTAGCTTATTTTGACCCATTTATCAAACAACCATGTGATCAAGCACCTTGATGACCATGCAACTTCAGGTGCTAGCTGCTTACAAGCACTTCAAGCCTTTCCTTAGTCACCAAGGCTTCAAAATATCTTCTTTGGTTCTTCCTTTATCCGCGGCATACCAAGAGAAGAACAACACATCAAAGCTAGCTTCTAGCCTTAACAAATCATCATATAGCCTCTCCTAGTCACCCTATAGCTGCTCCACATGTCCAATATCAGATCACTAAGACTCCTTGGCCACCAAGACTTCATTCGACTATAAATAGGGGTGTAAACCCTTCATATCAACTCATCCCCCACTTCCTCCTCTATAACCCATCATAGTAGCAATCCTTTGCTCAAATAAGTTTCTAAGAGGTCCTAAGAAGTCTCAAAAACATAATTGAAGCAAAAGAAACCAAGAAAAGAAGCCCGGGAGTCGTTATTCTAGGCGTACGAAGCTAAAAGTCCTGATTTTATCCCGTTTTCAAGCTATAAGCTCAAACCCACGTTCTATGATCTTCATACGTGCTCCTACACTCTTATAATGTTCATATGATCCTAAATAAACTCTTGTTAAAGTTTTATAGCTGAAACCCTAATTTTGTGTTTTTCTTAAATCAAATCGTTATAATGGTTAAATGTTGTTATAATCTATTCTATTAAGTTAACCTAATGTTATTATAACCACTTTATCAAGTCTTGGAGGAATTTGAATAAAAAACCTAACAGTTTTCGTTTAAAAACCCTAATTTGACCCGATTTGATTTCTAGCTTAACGAATCATTAATCTGAACTTTCGTTACATCATCATATTAACGAATCGTTATTCTAAACTTTCGTTGCATTAAATCTTCATATTTTAGTTTATTATAACTTATAAATGTCAATTGAAATGTTAAAATAAGCTTGCATGGCAATTTGGACATGTTTTGTAAATATTATCCATGCAAGGGGTATATATCGTAACTTTCTGAAACATATAACTAAAGGGGCTGAAATGTCATTTATCAAAGTTATATCAACATATAAGGGTCTATTATTCATACTATTCCAAGTACAAGGTTTACTCTGGGTATTCTTTTTAAAACTTGAAAGGACCAAACACGATAAAAGTGTAAACCCCAAGGTATATTTTGCCACTTTTCAACACAAAGGGTCTAAAATGTAACATTTTTAAAGAATATAAAAAATCATGTTTAAAACCTTACAAGACATAACTTTAATTAACGCTTCTCGTGCTTAACATTTCCAGATATTGATTAAAACGCTTAAAAACCGATTATATCATATGACAATACTAGGGAGCTTCATATAAGGAGTTTCCATCTGGTAGTACGTTCTGACTCAGTTGTTGGTTTACAATTAAAGTGCCCTAGCTCCTCAAGACGTTTACTGAATACTTCTGAATTATGAAGGCCCTAACAGTGATGACATTAATTCCCAAACACTACAATCAAACCTCATAAACTCTTAAAACTAAAGATCTGAGTACTATCTTCCTAAGACTCCAACATATTTACTCAGGTTCGTGACGGGCTGACGATTTACTATCATTTGCTATATCAACCTTCCCTGTTAAGATTGTGATAAGGTCTATGAGCTTTCATTTCAGAATATTTATTACATCTACCTATCAGGTGAAGTTCATAACCTCGCCTTTACTGTATTTACATGTTTGTATAAACCCCGGGGGGGGGGGGGGGGGGGGATACATGCTTGTTACAAACTCTTTTACATATTTGTTTATCTTTTAACAATATGATTATTTTCAAAGACTTAATGTAGTTTCATAACCCTACAATTAATCTTTTAAATACTTTATAAACATGTGATACTTGAAATAAACATGAATGCCCAAGTGTTTTCCTAAATGTATCTATCTAGATTTGTAGTTTATCAATATAATTATTGCCTAAGTAGCCTTCTAGTACATTCTTTACATATCATGAATCATTATACTTGCATTGCGATTGAAGCGCAATTTGTGATAGATCTATTGGGATGACCGGCTCTCGTTGTATAAACCCATGCTTTTGGGTAAGCCAAACGAACTATTTTTTCGCTAATAGGTAACCTTGCAAGTTATCTTTTCACCATGGGGACATCTTCCTTAAAACCAATAACACTAACGGTGATGATTCCCTGTTAATGTATTGATGGTCCATGAGCTAGTAGATTCAATAAATAAGTTCCCCATGATGATTGGTCCTTGCAATACCAGATATTTCACACTATAACTTGTATTCAACTATTACATTTCAAACCTATGAATTTCACTCAACCTTTTTGTTGACCCTTTTTATGCATGTTTATCTCAGGTAATTGAGCAACTTATAGCATGGAGTGGCATGGACATGAAGATGGCTAAAACTTGTTATCATTCACATTTTATGTTTCTAGATTTTGGGACCTGCCTTTGTAAAACTCTGATTTGAAATGAATGATAACATATCTTTTGAATAAACGTCTCTTTTGGGTCATTTTCTATGATTATGATTGTTGTATCCATGAAGTAATACCCCAGATTAGCTTCCGTTGCTATATTGTAAAAATGGGGGTGTTACGGATGATGTGGGTACAGATGGTGGTAAGTATAGTGATGATGGTAGAGGTGGTAATGGTGGTCATGGATGTAGTAGATGATGAGTGGATGGTGATGAGACTCTCAATCTATCCATGGCATCTCTAAAGCCTGGAGGTGCACGTACATGGTTAGGGCTACCATATGAGTGAGGTACTTTAGGAAGTGGTGATGATGGAAGTGCAGGTGTAGCCAAACACCTAGCAAGGCGTTCCTCTTCAGAGGGTGGTGATAGTGAGATGAGTGGTGGTGGTGGTGGTAAGGCAAAAAGTCTCTCGAACTCCTCCTCTGATGGAAAAGGCATAGGTGCCTGAGCTTGGATAGACATCCTAGCATTGGTACGATATGTAGGTGGTGGTGTGGAGGTCGCCGCGGACATCCATGCCGTCCTCGTACGGTCTTTTTTCCCTCCTCGAAAGAGGGAACAAAATCAACAGTGGGTGCAATGACAGAGTCGGCCGGAGCTAGGTGCTCATCCTCCTCCTCCTCTGAAGCCTCCTCCTTCTCCTCGTCATCATCAGAGGAGTCATCATCATCATCGTCGTCACCTCCATCAGCTAATATATCTAAAAAAAAAAAACCCCCCTTGGAAAAAAAAAAACCAATCTTAGGATCCTCCTCGGGGTCCTCTTTGGGATCCTCCTCAGGATCCGAGTCGGCAACATACCCTGGAGACAGGGCAGTAGGTGAGACATAATCAGCGTAAGGCTTATCCTCGGCAACGATCTTGTCATCAGCTAGTGCCAGGTACTCAGGGTACTCCAGACCTGGAACATAGTCTGGCGAAGGTGGCTTCTCTGGATCCTCAGGGCCAGGCACGTAGTCTGGTGATGCCGGTGCAGCCTCTGGTGAGTCGGGCTCCCGGAGTCTAAAGAAGTCCACAGCCCATTGCTATCGGTCTCATGTCCACGATATAGACTATAAGAAACGCTCGGATGATGCCGAATCCGATGACATGACTAGATTTGTAACACTCAAACAGAGTTTACATTAGTACATATATAAGACCAATAATAATATACTTAATATATTATAAACACGTATGTGAACCATGCAGCATCTAGTATCTCTAACTAATGCAACAAGTAATGTATGAATAAATGACCATGCAAATCCTTTGTATGATGCAATGTTTGAAAACGGTTATAGTCCAAGTAAAAACATTTGACCTGGTTCTCTATAACCTTGGCTCTGATACCAATCTGTAACACCCCAAATAGGGTCGCAACGGAATAATATGTCCGGGAGCGTTTGTTCGGACAATGATTTGAATTGGAAACAAAGATTGATTTGATTATCTACTTCTACAAATTAAAATAAGCAAATGATAACAATTAAGCACGAAAACAAATAACGGGAAATCAAACTTTAACTAAAAACGCAAAACGGGAACCCTAAACGGTGGTCAAAAACCCTAAATTTCTAAAATTAAACCTAAATTAAAATTTTCTTTTTAAATGGACTCTAATTGACTAAAAAGTAAGTTTAAAGAAAACTAGAACAAAAACGGAGTTGAAATGAGCTTTAAAACACGAAAAATGAGAACGGGAACGAATCCCGTTCTTTAAAAATCGAAATTTTGCAAATTAAACCCTACGAAGGCAAAACTAATTTTCCTAGAAACTTTATGATAAAAGAAAATTTTCTAAAAAAGATTTATATTTTTTTGATTATTTTTCTATTTTTTATGATTTTTTAAAGTTTTAAACTAAATTAAATGTTTAAAAATAACAAACAATAATGAAAAATTACGAAAAATTCCCAAAAAATCCTAAAAGTGATGAGAATCCTAAGAAAAATAAGCTTGTGGTGACAGCTTAACAAATAAGCTACGAAATAAGCTTAAACAGCTTATTAAGCTTAAAAGAGAAAAATGAGTACAAATATTTAATTTTGCATTCCTATAACGAAAAAGACCCCAGGGCACAATGGTAGTGGAGTGTGTGGTGTGTGTTATAAAAGGGGGTAGAGGGTGTTGAGGTCGGGGGTTCGAGTCTTGCTCACCCCCGATTTCCACCTTCCCCCTTTTTTTAAAAAAAAACTTATAAAAGCAAAGTTTTAGAACAGCTGAAAATAAACATTTTTAATAAAAGAAATTTTTTATGAAAAGCCCTAAATAAGCTGTTAAATAGCTTATAACTTGACAGAAACTACTTAGCTACTATTTTGGTTTTTTTAGAAAACTAAGTAAGCTAGTAGACTAAAATAAGCTAAAGTTAAGACTAATTAAGCTAACTAAGCTATTATAGCTACACCTAAGCGAATGAGCTAAACAGAACAAGAAGAAGCGAAGCAATAAGCTTAGAAAACTAAATAAGCTTAGTAAATTAAAACCCAATAACCAGTCCTTAGGGACTGTTTTGAGCTTAATTTTAAGCACTAAAATGGATCCTTACAACTAAGAGCTTAACACTATCTTAAAGTACAACTAATAATCTACTTAAAACAATAATCTAAACACATTTTGAAATCTAATTAAGCAACTAAAAAGCACTAAGAAAAAGCTATAGGCTACTCTTGGTATTTTTGGATTTTTAATGAAAAAAACTAATAAGCTAACAGTACTAACTTAATAAGCTTAATACTAAATTAAACTAACATATTAAGCAAACTTAAAAACAAATTAAGCAAAAGTTTAAGAAAATAAGCTATAAAAATTGAAATAAGCTCTTTACAAAACCTAGGACCCAAACAGTCCCTACAGGGATCTTTGAGCTTATTTTTTTAGATAAGCACCTGGTTCTTGTGGGAAATGACTATGCAAGCTTATTCTACTACTAATAAGCTTCCAAAATCATCTTTTGAAACCAGATTTGAAACTCAATTGCTTATTACTAAAGCACTTTGAAAACAGACCTAAGGCTTAGATCATGCTATGTTACTTTGAAAATGAAAAAAAAAAAGCAATTTTGCAACTTAAATTTAGATGAAAAAAATTAAGCCTATAATTTTAAACAATTGTAAACTTTGTGAAATATGAACCTATAAGCTACTTTATAAATATTAAATCAAAAGCTAAATGCTATTTGAAACCTACTAAAATGGAGCTAGAAAAGGCCTTTTTTACTAATCTGACTCTGATGCACTTGACAATTTGAACTAAAAACTTAAACAAGACAAAATGCAGACCTAAAATTTTACTTCTAACATTCTTAAAACACAAGTCTAAATGTAAATTAAGCAAATGTAAAAGCTAGGACAGAACAAAGCTTATAATGCAAATAGAAATTGACAGATTTGGACTAATAAGCTATTAACTATTGAAAACTCAACTGACTTAATTCTAACTTATAAAAAACAGCTTAAACAATCCGTGTGTCGAAAAAAAAAAAAAAAAAAAAAAAAAAAAAAAAAAAAATTTGAGATTCAAAATAAGCACAAAAGACCAAAAAGTCAAAAACAGCACTAACCTATGGTAAGTGTTGCTAACCCAAACACCCCTTTAAGATCATTGAAATCCATTTAAGCTTATGAAATAGAAATTTAATGAACAAAAGTTTAATACCAGATAACAAATGGCCAAAAACAGATCTTATGAGCTTATACTAACAATCAAATAAGCTAGAATCTAATAACAACTCATTATGCTAAATCGATTGGATTTTTCATGTTTATTAAGAAAAATATGAAAAACTAAGATCTAAACTAAAAAAGCTAAAAACAGATGATCAACATAATCAATAGCTCAATGAAATAGTAATAAGGCAAAAATCAGCTAAGTCAGCTAGAATATAAGCAAATGCAACTTATTAAACTAAGATACTTGAATTTTTAAAAGAAACTACCAAAGCCTAGCTAAACAATGGCATAGTGCCACAAGAGCTTTCAACAGCTCTAACTTATCACAAGGATAAGCTAGTGAGGTCCCATAAGCTCTTCCATTGTAAGCTTATCATCCAAAAGCTCAAAATCCATAAGCAAAGGTATTAAAACTGATTTTATTGGTTTAAGTAGATTTAGAGCTTGTTAATAACTCAATTTGAGCTTAGAGACTCAAAGAGCTTGTATAAGCTTATTAGAAGCTTATCAAACAGTAACATGAGAGTTTAAGGATTTAAAAACTTGTAAAGTAAAATGGATTAGGTGAAAACAAAGGAAGATTCATTAACATTACAATTGATTACAATAAGGTGAAAGTAAGAGTACAATAAGCTTGAAAAGTTCAAACATTAAGCTAAACATTTTAAAAAAAATTACAAAGCTAATTTTAATAAGCTAATTTATAAGCTACTCCTAGATATCCCGTGTGAGTGAGGCATTGCTTGTATTTATACTGCCTTGGAGAAACTTCTAGGCCCCTTTATCTGTTAGACGCTCCAATCAATCCCTCCCCTTCATTCTTCTTAATCATTGGATGCTCTCTCTCCATCGTTGGATTAGATTTTGATCACACGGATTACCAGAGTGGCAATCCGTGATGTGACCCTCTTGTGCTTCTTTTGTACGCCTTTTAGTACAAAATACTAGATCTTTGTATGTTTCCTTCATTGCCTTCGTGTCATTCCCTTTTAGGTTTGAACCAATGAGAGCGTTTGGTGATGTATTACTCTGCCAGCTTGTACTTAGTCCCTTCAATTGTCTCTCCACATGGCCAATTTTGATTTGCCCTTTGGTTTTAACTCAGGGTAAATTGAAGAAGAAGATGAATAGTAACAACTAATTTTCGCGCGTTTTACCTTTTATAAAAAGGGTGCGTTTGACTTTGGTTTGACCCGGGGTATTATTGAGCTCGGACCTGGGCTTATTTATAAAGGGATTGGGCCGGGGTTTGTTTGTTTTGGGCTCAAGCTTGGTTATAAAAGGGTTAACGGGTGTTAACTCTTTATAAATTAAAGAGTTAACACCGTTAGGGTTTAGGGACTATTTTTGCAATTTGGTTTTCTTTGAGGGACTGATTTGGTATTTTTGGGTTTTGTCTTTTTGTGGGTTGACTTTGGTTGACCTTTGATAGCATTCTCCCGGCTCTTGCACACTCAATTCCGTTCCCGTGTCCGTGTTTGCCCGGTTTTGACCGTTTTCTTGAGATTTTTGCATTATCCGTACCTACATAATCACAAAGACAAAACAAGCAATATTCAAGCATTTAAAGCACAATTTTGTCTTTTTAGGGCTAATTTTGATATAAAAAGGATATGTGTTTTCACACATATCAAACACCGATACTGACTCATTTTTCAAACCTTATTTGGATGCTCAAGAAAAAGATAACATTTATGAAATTGAAAAAGGGAATGAACACAACCAAAAGTACAGTGGGGGAAACATTAGCAAGCTAAACGATATTATTCTAAACAATACACCCCACTCTGACACTATAAAAGATGAGGAGCTCAACGAAAGCGTGTGCAAGGCCGAAAAGTTTAAAGTTATAAAGTATTCGTTAGGACCTAACGAAGAATACATTGCTATTAACACATGCGAATGCAATGCTTGGAAGAGAAATGAATATAGTGTGTCTCACATCTACCAAGAGACTTTTCGAAAAAAAGGACGAAGGTTGGACCGTGAAACGCACCAAGAAGTGAAGGAGCCTGAAGAAAAGTCTAACTTAAAGACTTCGCTGTAAAGAAAAGTGCTTCTCGGGAGACAACCCGGACTATTTTTAATTTATTTTATCGAGTCTGTCTTCCCGGACATCAATACGGCGTATCCACCCTACCCATACGGCGTATTGAATGTCTGGACGTTATCAGTTTTTAATTTTCTGCATTTAAAACATCATTGTCAGTTCTGTCTATACGGCATATTCATTATATGACCGCCGTATTTGGCAGACTGACCCGTACTCAGATACTTTTTACAGGTTTCATACGACGTATCCTGGTTTTAGGATACGGCGTATTGACTTCCTGTACAATTTTTTTTGTTAACCATAGAATACCCGAGATAGGTTTGCATGGTTTTCTTATATCTTACACAAGACCTCAATGGAAAGAAATCAAAAATGTTGGAGGAGTATCTATAATCTAGAATCTTATGTGTGTTGTAGTCATGATGGTATCCAAACGCATTTACAACACACATTCTTGCTCATTAACTCAACATGGAGAATCATACCGAGCAAATATCAGGAAAGTTTCTCGTTCTAATTCCTTTATTTCCTGTTTTTAACGTTATTTTTATACAACGAGGGCGTTGTATAATTTAAGTTGGGTGGAGGAGAAGTCAACGTTAATTTTTCCTATTTTTTCATATCAATATGCTTAAATTTTTAAAAAAATTGAGCATACTTTTGTGTAATTACTAGTTACATAACCTGCACACAAAACCCTTATTAGATATTGTGATAATTCAGCCTTATCCGTTTCCGAATATTTACCAAAATCCCACAAAAATATGAGTGTGTCGGTGATGTTGTAGACTTTCAAACTTGGCTTGGTATATCTATTCGAGACCACAATAATGAGTACTATGGATTTAGATGGAGTAACTTGTTTAAATTGGTAAATTTCTAGGATTACACCAAAAAGCCTATATATGTTGTGTTATTAGCTAACCACACCGGTTAGTTAACCCCCGTATAAACCATTTGTTTACTCTAATTTTAAGAGTAAGATTCCCTTAGAAAAACCTATTTATTCATTCCTGTTTTCACCAACTATTTGTTTCATTACACCTTTACACCTTAGCCTACCCTGTTAGATTAAGTCCATTTATCATTTGCTAGTTGCTTTAGTGTAAAGTATGTATTTCTTGTGTCTTGTGTCATTTTCTATCTATGGTACGGTTGGGAAAATTACACATTGCAATTGGAAATGTAAAAGTAGTTAAACTCATGTATTTTTACTACTCTCACAATTATTGGTATATCCGAGTACGAAGAATTATGGAAGAAATTATCCAAAGTTATTATGATCGAAGACATTTTTCGAGTCTGTTTCGTGTCTACTAAACATGAAGTAGTCCACGATTGGTGTCTTTATCATGATAACGATCAGGAAAGTATCTAGAAACTTGTACCTTATTTGTTTGGACTTAGTCTATTTGTTTTGTATATTTTTATTTAACAATAATTATTTCCCTTTCCTAATCCATATCCTTAGGTTTTACTCGAATGAGGATGCGAGCAATCACATATGTCTATTCCGTCGTTACGGCCAAGTATGTGTGATTTTTGGAGAAAGGATTAGAAGATTCATACTGATACTCCATATCACTAATAGTAATATCAAATAATAAACCCTGAGACATATATATATATATATATATATATATTATTACTTTATATATATATTATATATATATATTATATATTATAAATATAATAAGCAAAAGTATCCTAAAAAGTATTCTTAGGAAAGAATAACAAGTAATCAACATGTGTATCCTTCTCTCCATTGTGACGAGGTGCAATGGAAATCTAAGTTCATGCCTGTTAAATCGAGCTTGTGATTGTACATTTAAGTTTTGGTTTTTGGTTTTTTCTAAATCTAATAAGCAAAGCGGAAGCATATAAAGGCACGCCTAAACTAGAAAATAAATGCAATTTAAAAACTAACGACATTTAAACACTTAACGATGAATTACAACGACTAACGGACCTAACGGAAAAAATTATAAAATAAACTCTAAAATACTTAAAATTGAAAATTTTCTTAAACTAAACTGCATTAATCTATTTTTTTAAATCACAGAATAATTTTTTTTGAATTTTTAAACTATTTAAAACTATTTTTTAAACTAAATAATACTAAAAATTAAATTAAAAATACTAAACTTAATCCTAAAAATTTAAGAAAATTTATAAAATTTCTTTAAGCTAAAAAGGAGGTTTTCAAAGAAAAATAACTCAAAAAGCTTTAACGAAAAAGCTGTGAAAAATCAAATAAGCTAATATCTTAAACAAGTAGAACATTTAAAAGGTGATAAGCTATAAATGAAAAAGACCCAAGGACAGTGGTAAGGCGTGTGTGCTGTGTGAGGGAGGTCACAGGTTCGAGTACTGTGACAGTCCCTTTTTGAAAAATATTTTTTTTAATTTTTTTTTTGAAAAAGCTAAAGAAAAGGCTAAAATAAGAAAACTTAACAAAGGATTTTTTTTTGCCAGATCTTATTAATAAGCTAGAAAAAGCTCAACTAAAAGTGACAGTTTGGTTTTCTTCTAAGTTTTAAAATAAGCTAAAACTGTTTAAGCTTTTTAGACTCAATAAGCAACTAGAAACCTAATAAGCTAAAAACAGACCTACTCCTAAACCTAATAAGCTTTAAGGACTAGAAATAAGCAAAGAAAATAAGCTGAAATACTCTAAAAAAACTTTAAGACAACAGACTAAAAAAAGAACTTAAGGGACTTTAGACAGGTTTTAAGCTAAGAAATTTAACAAATAAGCACTAAAAATAAGCTGTAAACCAAAAACAGATTAAGCACTAAACTCAATAAACTCAATTAAGCTAAATTCAAACAAAACATTAAAGGAAATAAGCTAGAAAAGGGTAAATGACAATGTCAGATTATACTAGTATCTTTTTGGCCATTTTGAAATGAAATGACACTTTGCAGCTTAATTATAAGACTCAATCAGCAAAATGAAAAGCTAAAAGCTTAAAACAGATAAAAACCTTGACTAAATAAGTAAATCTAAACTGGAATTAAGCTTAATAAAACACTAAATAAGCTAAAAACTTTAATTGCAAACTTGACCTTTTAACTTGACTCTTATGCATAAAGACTAATTGCATCCTAAATTTTAAAGCTCAAAATTGGTTTTGACATATTAAGAGCTTAAAACAGATTTAGACTAGACTACAATAAGCTGAATTAAAGCAAAATTAACCAAAGTAAAACTAGATTCTAACCACATTAGATCTGCAATGAGAGACTCCTAAAAACATACCAAAAACTACTACTTGACTGTTTTTAAGCTAACTTACTTAAAAGACTATTTCAAAAGTTATAAACTCAAAACAGATATAAATTCATGCTAATAAAACTCATTTAGCTCATAATAACCATATCTCAAATAGGATTCTAAGAAATTTATCAAAAGCAGTTTAAACACTTATTAACTAGCAGACTTTGAGATTTGGATAAAATCTAATACAAAACTTAACATTAACTAATTTGAGCTTATGAAAACTGATATTTAAACCTAATTTAAGCTTATGAAGTCCATTTTGATGACCAAAACAGCCTGCACACAATTTTACTAGCTTACAACTGCTTAACCCAAACACCCCTTTAAACCTTTGAAAACCTTATTTTAGGCTAAACAGACTTAATTAAGCTATTATTATTAAAAACAGATTATGAACTATGATTATAAATGACAATTAAGCAGAAATCAAAGAGAATTAAGCACTATTCTATAAGCTATACTAATAAGCTATTCTAAACTGAAACTAAGCAGATTCTATATAAACTTAAACTAAGCTATTTTAAACTTAAAACTAGACATAATAAGCTAACATTAGATAGATTAAGCAATAACAAGCAGAAAATAAGCACTAATAAGCAGATTAATAAGCTGAATAAGTAAAAATGCTAAAGTAGAAAAAGTAAATGTACCTTTGTCCTTTGCTCTAAACAAGGACTACTAGTGCTCTTAAGAGCTTATCTACAAGCTCCAGCTTGTTGAAAACAAGCTGGTAAGACCCTATAAGCCCATCTAATTCTGGCTTATCTTCCACAATTAGCTTAAACTTACTTTGAGGTGACTTAAGGTAAAATGCTTATTCAGCTTAAGCTTTAGAAAGCTTAATTGAATAAGAGCTAGCTTAAAGAGTAAAAGAGAGCTTATTGAGCTTATTTAGTTATTTCCAAACACATATCAAAAGACTTTGCATAAAACTTAAACACTGAATTTAAAACACAATATAAAAGTAAACTGGATTTTCATTAATGAAAAAGAGATTACAAGATTTAAAAGGAAATTACATTAAGAAAATTAAAATAAGCCGGAAAATAAGCTAAATTACACTACTCCTACTCCTACACTAGATGGATTCCTCT